>LUCG01273465.1:0-10823 GCA_001633085.1 Carthamus tinctorius | reverse complement strand
ATGGTGGTGGTGGTGATAATGGTGGTGGCGGCGGTGGTGGGGTGGTATTGGTGAGTTGAAGAACATGAACAATCAAATTAAAATAAATGAATTAATAAAAAATAAGGAAACCACTAAAAGACTAAAATACCCCTGTGGTGTTAACCCATTTAACAGAGTTTTTTAACGGAGTTAGAAAACATGGATCCAGAGCNCCAAATGTATAATTATTTCTAAAATGGACCTAGAGTGTTAAAACCACTAAACCACAGGGACCAAATATGTAATTAACTCTTTAATAAATAAATCAAAATTACAAAAATCACCTCATGGATTGTAATTGTAACTCTTCAATTTAAAATGTATTTTATTTAATTCAATTTTTTTGAAAGGGTTTTCGAGGTTTTTGCGCCGGCTAATCCTGACAAGGTTCATCGACAGGTAAGCATGTTGCCCTGAGTCAATCTCCAGTGGCCATAATCTGGAAGCGTCTGTATTCGAACCTGGGGGTAACAGGGTTAACAAGTCACTTCCCCTCATAAGTCTTAATTAGTACGCCATAACCATACGGTTTATTTAATTCAAATTTTATATTTCGATTTCCGCATAAAAACATCTTAAAGAGTATTTTAATAAGTTTTTCAAAAGAATGAATATTTTTGTTTACATACTTATAGAACTTCTTTTTATTACAATATAACGAATATTTTTTTAGGGTTGAGTTTCAATGAGAAGTGTTGAGTTTTTTGAAAAAAACGTGAAAAGGGGTATCAATTGTTGGATGAGAAATGGACAAACATTAGAATGAGATAAACCAAATCAATTCCCCTTTAAACCGTAATTTATGAGAGAGTATTTGATTAAAAGTGATCAACAGTTTCAAGTTAATTCTCACATATTCTTATGCCTATTTCTTTGATTGTATAACAATATTTATACGTTCTTTTAATTGTGCAAAAAATAAAGATTAAACGAATATTTACGATTCTGATATGACTTGTTCTTGTTTTAGTTCTAATAATATATATTGTCTTGTGTGTATCAGTTCGATAGTTTTGCTGGTTCTTTTTTGAGATGTCATTAATGATAAAAATGTAGTTATTGGAAATAAAGTCCATTTTAAGAACATTTTATAACACAAGTAATGTACATTCATTAGAACCGACTCGCACGATGTATCTTGTTGCTATGTGTCATTAAGTTGACATCATATATGCCACATTTCCATTTTTGGAAACTTTCTATCATATCATATTACGTATATATCTTGCTTCAGATAAGGTCTAAAGAATCGAAAGCTATCTTACCTACAACTAACTGATCGATCTTCAATTAAAGTTGTATGAAAGCCTGCCAACCATTTGATAGAGACGATTCTCTAACGACTAACACATAATGCTTATCATTTTCTAGCCATGTTAAACTCTTTGCCCACGTATGACCTGTAATTTCCAGTCTAATTATTTTTACAACTATCCTTCGATGAAGTTCACACTAATGCTAAAATTTACCATTTCGTGTAAAAGTTCTCAAGATTTGAATATTATACAACTATATTCATTTTTTATATACATGCAAATAATACAATTTCAACCGGGATCAAAACAACTTACAACATAAGTGCGGATCCAAAATACATGTTTCATCTAAATGGACAAAATATAAACACGATATTTAATGTAATAAGCTATTAACATAATTACGAGTCTTTTCCTTAATGTAAATTGACCAATATAGGTAATCACTAAAATAAATATATCAATAAATGTATATACATATAGAGAGAAAAAAAAAGTTTAATGGAAAACCTCAAATAATTGAAAAACCGATAAACAACCTCGTAGCCCTCAATCTAGATTGTATGCACTTATGCATAAAAAAAACTTAATTTACTGCTATGCACAAATGCATACGGTCCAGATAGAGAGCTACGACGGTGTTCATTTGTTTTCAGTTTATTTGAGATTTTCCTTTTGAACCTAACCATATATATATATAGTCATAATCCTTTACAATCCATAGCTAATGTGAAACCGATACAACCCTATGAAAATCCTATAATTTTATACAGGATTGCATCGGTTTCACGTTAGCTACGAGCCTACGATTACGTCTATTTTTATATATATATATATATCAGATATCTGCTACTTAATTGGCTAATTTTTATTTAAACTTGTTTTAAAAATATAATTTGTCACTCGAATTTATTAATTTATTTATGAATAATATAATAATCTAGAAAAAAAATATTCATAAAAAAATGAATTTTTGGAAGTTAAGAAAAAGCCTTGATCCAAGGGCAGTTTGGGAAAAACACAACTTCAGCTATAAAACGACACGTTTTGAGGCGGCAAAGGGTGCGTTTGGTTGAACAAACCTAACCACCACTTTCCTTCATGGTTCACACTCATTTTGCCTTTTCTTTTATTATTATTTTTTAAATCATATAAAAATATTAAATAAAAGAATTTAAATTTAATATAAGTAAGTTATAAATAACACAACTAAATTATCTCTCTTTCTTCTTTTTTCAGTTTTCCAAGCCATACCCCTCCTCTCTGGATTTCATCTACTGTTCTTCTCTCTCTCTCTCTCTACCAATCTTTCCCTCTCTAAAACCGCCGGAAAACCGTTCGTTTTCGCCGGAAAATCCTTTTCTCGCCGGTACCGACTGACTGCCGGAGTTCTTTCTGGAGGAGGTATTTTGAATGTAAGTGCGATTTTAAGAAACGGAGACGGATTATTGGTGGTATCATTGTTCGGTTTTCCGAGATTATAGAGTTTAACCGGTTGAATCTTCCGATCTCTTATTCCGGTGGTTGTTTTAGGGGAATGTGCCGGAGATAATGGCCGAGATCGTGATCTAGGGCTGAGATTTGGTGTTGTTGTTGTTGTTGTTGTTTTTTCTTCTTGTTCGATTTCGTTTGTGTGGTTTTGGTGAAGTGGAAGAAGACGGAGGGTTCCGGTGGCGAACTGTGGAATGAGATGGTAAATTACGTCATCGAATTTTTTTTTCCTGAATAGATTCTTAAATGTGTTTGTTATATGTTTATTCTGGGAGAATAACGAGTGTGTGTTTAAATCACTGGCATTATGCTATTTTTGTGTGTGAATATTTTTAGGTTTGTGAATCGAGATTTCCTGAAGGTATTTGTGTAGTATTATTTACTCAATTTCATGGATGTTTGTTCTGGAAATTGATAAAAATGCAAAAACTTTTTTCAATCACGATTTTGTCTTTTTTTTCTTCTGTAGTTTGGAACTCTCAATCTAGCACCGTAGTTTTTGTTGGCGTATTAGAGTCTTAGAACTTTATTTATTCTTATTTCCTCGAATTTTTTCTCACTTTAGCGATAAGATTGTTCACTTAATTTTTCATCTATATGATTTCTGTTAAGAATTTGTTGAGAACCTTTTTAAGGGAGCTGCTTGACATTCAGTTGTTTGAATTCATTGGTTTCTGTTGAAATTTGTGGAAGATATGCCTCTATATATGTTCACTAAAGAGATGGAGTTGTTTGATTGGAAATAAATTGAAGAATTGATGTAAAATTTCAGTTAACAACTATGGCCTTCTCTAGAGAAACATATGAGAGAGTTTAGTAGATATAGGCTACTTGAAGTTTGTGTCAACTGCTACGCCGAGCTGGTCTATAACTATTATCTTTGGTGGACCAAACCTTGGTTAGTTTACAAGGTATTATGTTGTGGGGTTTTCTCTGTGCAATCAGTTTCACTTTGTTCAGCATTCCTTGTCAAGTTAACACGCTGAAAGAGATGTTTTTTATCGAGTAGGTAAAGGAGGAAAGCATATTTGAATGTAACTCCAAGGTATTACACTTAAGGGTTGAGGCAGATCCAACTCAAGCTAAATCTTGATGATGAAGATATTGAATGATAATCATAGCTCATATATAACCTGCGAAATAATAGTTGGAATTTTCTGAAACGAATGAGGATTTTCTATGCAATGTTTGTAGATATTTTTTTTTTAAATTGGACTGCGATCTGCGTTGATAATCTTTATGATTGAGAACCTCAATCCTCATAGATGTATGATCAAGGACTAGAATAGCGGACTTATATTGTATTTTTTCCAGGGGGAAGGAAGGATTTGTTTCTCCAGAGAGGCCAAGCTAGAATTTTTGAAGCATAAGAGGCTTCAACGGATGAAAGCAAGCACATTAAATGATACTGCATGCGTGACTAACCTGATGACTAGAAGCAGCGGAGATGCTTTAAGAGATTCCGCACCTTGTGGTGTGAGATCATTTGGCAATCGTAATATAGATGCACAATCTGGTGGTGTTGTAAATGGTAGAGATACGATGTCAAAGCCAAAGGTTGAGAAGTTTGAAACAACCGATCTCGATTGGACAGATAAGATGCCAGAGTGCCCGGTATATTTTCCAAGTAAGGAAGAGTTTGAGGATCCTTTGGCTTATCTTCAAACAATAGCCCCAGAAGCTTCAAGATATGGTAACGGCTCATTAGATGTTAAATAAGTTCAGTGGTTTACTTTAATTAGCAATTTTACATATATGTCATACCTTGAATCATCACGTGGTATTTGTTAAATGATAATGCCTTAGCTCCTTCTCGTTACCCATTTGTTTTTATTATTTATGATAAATTTTGGCATTAATTTATGTATCTTTCTGCATGTTCAGTCACTGGCTTGTTGATAATTTGCAAATGGCAGCCTTTACATCTTGTTTGGGATATATGTTTTCTATTATCTATAGGGGTTACCGGCCTAGTGTCTTAAAAATGGAATTGTATCTATCCATGTTCAGAAATTTATATGTGTATGCATGCTAGTATGTTCACTGATTTGCAATATTCTCTCAGGTTCTGATGCGTCAAGCCGTCAACCTTTCTTAGACACAGGATATATTTACTGCTATTGCTAGCTATAGATGTGATAGAAGATACATTTTCTGCTGGCATTCCATGTTAAATTTAAAAGGATTATGTATGTATTAAAATTTAATAATGGATCTGTGCGCAAACTAAGGTATTAATGGCTTTTAATTGTGGGGCTTAGGATTCTTTGCAGAATCAGCTTAGATATGGCACCTTCTGAGTTCTGACAGATTCTCAACTAAAGATTTCAAGTCTACCATTCTATCGTGACAGCCTTCTTTAAATGATGATAATATTGTTTTATTGTGCTCATCCTAACTGTGTAGTTATTGCATTTTCATTAATTGATAGTACTACATGAACGGTGTGAAAATTCTTTCCCTTGAATCCTTTTAAAATTTTCAGGTATATGCAAAATTGTTTCGCCTTTGAGTGCCTCTGTTCCTGCTGGCATAGTTTTGACGAAAGAGAAAGCTGGTTTCAGGTTTACTACAAGAGTGCAGCCTCTTCGTCTTGCTGAGTGGAACACTGATGATAAGGTCACCTTTTTCATGAGTGGAAGGTGGGTTTTCATATTTCGTCAATTTACTTCTCTATATATGCTTTTTCAGAATCTCAGTGGTGTTTTTTGTTCATCAGAAGCTATACATTCCGTGACTATGAGAAAATGGCAAACAAGGTTTTTGCTCGTAGATATTATAGTGCTGGATGTCTTCCGGCTGCATATATGGAAAAAGAATTTTGGCATGAAATAGCCTGCGGAAAGACCGAAAGCGTCGAGTATGCATGTGATGTTGATGGCAGTGCATTTTCATCTTCTCCCAATGATCAACTTGGAAATAGCAAATGGAATTTGAAGGTTTGATTTTATTCAGTCATTTAGCTTGTTGCTCTTGCTTCCCCTTACTCGTCCTACTGTGTGCATTTTTATCATATACGCATAGGTGTGAAATGCATTTGCATCTACCTTCTGATCTTGTTACTTCACTGACTAAACTCATTTGTTTTTCCTTCTAACAATGTCCATATTTTTCTGAATGTTTTTATTAATAAATTTGGTTGAATGCCAATTTCTTTCTCCATCCTTTGGATGTCTAACTCATCTGCTCTGCATGTTGTAGCTGCTGATAACTTAGATACTAGATCTTAAATGATTTGGCTACAGAATAACTTCTTGTTATATATGCTAGATTATGAGATTTTGGTCTTTCTTCGTTCTTTAATTCCTTCTCTCCCTAAAATTGGCCTGATTTTTTCTTTGTGTAATCTTTTTTAGTTGGATTTTGTTCTCTTTGTTGATGTTCTTATTACCTAACTGATTCTCAATATACCAATGGTACCAGCAACGTGATTCTTCTTGCATGCTTCTTATTTCTGCATGTTTTATTAAACCAAGATCTTTCTGTTCACTTTTTCTGATTTCAGAAAGTTGCAAGATTGTCCAGGTCGATCTTGCGTCTGCTAGAAACTACAATTCCGGTATTTAGAATTTTTCTTTTTTAATCGCATATACAAGTTAATTAATTGGCATTTATTGTGTTCTTAGCTAATGTTTGTATGATTACAGGGGGTTACTGAACCAATGCTTTACATAGGGATGCTATTCAGCATGTTCGCTTGGCATGTAGAAGATCATTACTTGTACAGGTATGTAATTTTTTATATTCCTTGTGTATGTTTACACTTTATGCTTGTTGATGTCATCAAATTATAATCTCCTGTTATTTCACTTGTCACAGCATTAATTACCATCATTGTGGAGCTGCAAAAACCTGGTATGGTGTTCCTGGTCATGCTGCAATGGATTTCGAAAGGGTTGTTCGTCAAAAGGTGTACACTCATGATATTCTATCAACTGAAGGGGAAGATGGTGCTTTTGATGTTCTCTTAGGGAAGACAACCTTGTTTCCTCCTAATATTTTGTCGCAACATGGTGTTCCAGTTTACAAAGCTGTGCAAAAGCCTGGGGAGTATGTGGTCACCTTCCCCCGAGCATACCATGCAGGATTTAGTCATGGTAATTTCGCAAATTCCTAGAAGATTTTGTTTACTGCCCGTAAGATTTGTTGCTTCTTTTGTTCCTGATATAGTTTACAATACCAATTCTATGAATTTGGTATATTTATAGGTTTTAATTGTGGTGAGGCTGTAAATTTTGCCATTGGTGATTGGTTCCTACTGGGATCAATAGCCAGTCGTCGTTATGCACTTCTTAACCGAACACCTCTCCTTCCTCATGAGGAACTTCTGTGCAAAGAAGCGATGCTTCTTTCGTCAGCTACGGACTACGAAGATTCAGACCATTCTTCTGCAGATTTAGCTTCTCAAATTAGCATTAAAGCCTCGTTTGTGAATTTGATACGCTTCCAACATCGTGCTCGTTGGTGCCTAATGAGATCAAGAGGGTGCATGGGTGTTTCTCAACATTCTCATGGAACCATTCTTTGCAGTGTTTGCAAACGTGACTGTTATGTAGCATATATCAACTGCAACTGCTATTTACATCCTGTGTGCCTTCGCCACGGTACTTGGAAAACCCCTTTCTATTTTATTCAAATTAGCTTTTACTTGAGCCATTCAATTAACTTAATTATCTCTTGTTTTGCTTCAGAGTTTAAGCCACTTGACTTGCCTTGTGGAAGCAACTTTACACTCTCTGTAAGGGATGAATTCTTAGATATGGAGGCGGTTTCCAGGATGTTTGAGGAGGATGAAGATATCATATATGAGGCTCAACAACAAAGTACAAATGGATCCGACATGACCCTGCTATCTAAATTGTATCAACTAGCTGAAGACGATGGATACAATCCGTATTGCAAGATTGATTTTGATCCAAACTGTAACTTAAAGCAGTCTGTTCCTGACCATGTAAGTTTAAATAGATGCTTGTTCTCAAATGGATATATGAATCCTCCTCGGCTTCTATAGAATTAAGATGTAATCTGATCAAACTTTGTTTCAACCATTACAGAGTGATACTTCCAAAGACATGGCTATGGAAACGCACGAAGCTTCAACCGTTAGTGATGAATCTCCACGACCCAATATCCATGTCGATGTGAAAAGTACATGTCACTACAGTGACGACTCTGACTCGGAGGTATTTAGGTTCAAACGCCGCTCATCCTTAAAGCCAAAACACAGAAATGCAACCAATTCCGTCCCTTCTAAATTGGAACATCAGGTAATGAATATTCTTGTGGATCAAATTCGTTTTATGTTTATTTTGTTATTGTCAACTTTCTCTAAACAACCTGTAAATGGCCTCTAAATTCTAATCATGTTTTGGTCTTTACTCTTTCGTGGTCAATAGAAATCGCTACAATATGCAACTGAGTTTATCAGAGTTTTGAGCTGTGGAACGAATATGAATTATTGACAGTTACTTTTGCTCGAATCTTTTCATTATGACCAGGGGCTTAAGCGGTTGAAGAAAGTACAGCATGAAAGACCTGTACATAGTTCAGCACCTGGGTATATGATAAGCGGCAAAGACTGTGTGTCGAAGGAAAGATTTGGCAAAGGAACCGTGACTTCCATCTCCATCAAGTACAAGAATTTGGGAAATGAAGAAGCTGTGAGTAAACATGGAGAACGCCAAAGAGATAACGGGTTTTACAAACTAGGAAAGATCACAAGGGAACGATCGCCTCTAGAGACTTGCCCAAAGCGACTTAAAGTAAAAGGCCCTCCAATTACAGGGTTAGAGCACCGGTTCCTTTGAATACAAACAAAACTCTTAGAGCTTTGACTTTGCTAACTTGGTTTCAATTGGGGTTTCTAAGATCTAACAACACAGAGAGAAAAACTACATCAACCATTTTTAGTTGTGGAAGCAGCAAATTAACCGACATTCGTAGACGAAACAGAAATATATTCTTTGTGCAGGCCTCTAATTGGGGCAATTGGCACTGCGGTGATCGATTCTCGGGCCGAGTTTGTATTAACGAGTTTGGCAGGAGATCGTCCTCACTGGTGTTTTAGGTAAGTAGGTTGCCAAGGATTCGATTAGCGGTTTCTTTTGATGTACATTTTGTTGGGAGGTAAAATGGGTATGATCATTGAGCCCTCTTTTGTCATTTTAATTTTTCAGAAATGTGCTGCTTCCCTTTACTGTAGGGGGTTCTTTATTCTTTTTGTAGCAATGGACTACATCAATAACAATCAAAGATACAGTTGTAGTTTTATCACCTGATTATGATACTTTGGGTTTAAGGAAAGAATTTTCTGATTCTTTGGCTTAGAAGGCAAGGGAAGTAAGTATCAAGTTGCTTTCTCTTTGGTGCTCGTGTCATCACTCGGTCATTTCCTAAAGGTTGGGCTACGCCTTTCTCCTATATGCCGACTTCTTAGCACCCGTGTATCTGTTGGTTACTGTTCTCGTATGAACCTGACTGCTATTATACGGGTGTCTGTAAACATTCTTGAACTTATATGCCGAGAGCCATGAGAACATCGTATCGAGTGATATGGTTGTTTATGTTTACTTAGAAAAATCGACCTTAAAAGAGTCGATCACAATGTATCCATCATGTTCAAAGTTAGGTTATATATTCTTATATTTCTGTAGTTAATAAAGGCACGATTGAATCATTAGGTTGTTAAACCATCACTGTCTATGACTTTCAAATGGTTTTAACCACAAGGGTTGTGGCGTACTGGTTGAGACCCTGGGAGATGTGGTGGAATATCCCATCTGCACAGGGTTCGAATCCAGGTGTATGCAACAATTGTGGTCACTGAGCTATCAGGGGCTCATGTCTTAGAGTCGTAAATTAGGATACCCTTTCAAAAAAAAAAAAAACTTTCAATGGTTTCTCAAAAGTGCTGTTTTCAGCTTAGGAATGAAAATGACAAGAAATGAAAATTTGGGCTTACGGGAAAATAGGAATGAGTATATAAAACCAAGAAGTTTATTTTATTTTCATTTTCATTGATTAGTGCTTAATAACTCTAACCAAACACCCCCTTGTTGTAGGACGAAGGGTCTGTTTACCAAACGTTTACCCGTGTAAGCGCTTACCAAGTCAAATCACCTTAACTGGTGAATATGACAACGATCAAAAATCTTACCTGGTAAGAGCTAGCAAGGACCGAGAATCTTACCCGGTAAGTGATGGCGAAGACTCTTACCACATTTGGCACTTACCGGGAAAATTGTAGCATAGGATACTGTTTTGGTGGACTAAAAATCTTACGTGATAAGTAAGTGATAGTGTTGAATTTTACCGCTAAGCGTTTGGTAAACGGCCCCGAATTCAATCTACTTTTCTTACTCGGTAGAGGTTCGATTATTTTTTATCAGTATGTATGGTCGGTCTTAGAGGTTGTTTACCCGACGCTTATCCGGTAAGCACTTACCCACACTAATCAACGCTCACTTAACTTACTCGATAAGATTTTAGTCTATTAAAGCGATATCATGTACGTGCAACATTTTTATCCGGTGTGTGCTTACTTGGTAAGAGTTGTCACTCACTTACTGGTTAAGACTCTCGGACATTGTCCTCGCTCTTACCAGGTAAGATTCTTAATCCTTATTATGTTAATTCTACAGGTAAAGTGAATCAATAAGCATTTATCAGATAAACATTTACTAGTTTTACAGGATTGTTAGTTGTAAGACTTTTGAGACAAACCTAATTCAAAGCGAACTCTACAATGGACCTAAAACATAATTTTTTTAATTTTTCAAAAATATCTATAATGTTGTTTNTAAGTGTGTATGAATTAATTGGTGTGTATTTGATTTTCCCTCTATATATATATATATATATATATATATAAGGTTTAAATGAGAAGTGCTAAATAAATGAGAAGTAGAGAAGTGATCTCCATCACTCATCCAGTCAAAAAAGGCGGCTTTGACCGGTTACGGTGGACGCGATCACGAAGGATTAATGCGATTCTTGGGAGGGTAGAGATTATTAAAGGGGGGGACCACGGTCAAAGCCGCCTTTATTGACCGGATG
>LUCG01273448.1:0-27057 GCA_001633085.1 Carthamus tinctorius | reverse complement strand
TACTAAAATTGCCATTTTTTAAAGTTTAGTACATACAATGGCAATTTTAAAAGTTGGATACATTCAATGAAAAAACGTGACAAGTTCGATACACACCCATGTAATTAACCCTAAAAAGAATGAATGTAAAGTGTGTGTAAGGAAACGACGTCGTACCTAAATGCAATTGATGAGTTTAGATGGCTTGAGAAAGCAGTATCAAAACCTACAAATGAATACACTAATCTATCAATATAACAACAAAAACACCCGAAAAATACATCCGAAACTAAAACCTGAAACATCTTTAGGCATATAAATGGATCCATAATCATAATACTGAAAAAAAAAACTCAAATTCTACACAATTGATGTGTGCTACTGCGTTTATGGAAGCAGATAACTTATCCTATGAACATAAATGCAAAGCCTGATACACAAGCAAAACTTTTTTCGGTATAAATCAATCTAGAACACATAATCAGTACCAAAAAAGAAAGCTACATTTCTGATTGTTCATAAGGATCATGACTACTATAAGATAAGTTTACAGAATCGTTCAAGCATATAAGCAAAGCGCCGATCGATGATATGCAAATCAAAGTCTACAAGCAACTTAATAAACATCAATAGAACTGAATACCTAGTGAGTGGATGTCGATATCGATAGAATTGGAGCCATGTGAACGATGATCAACTGCTGGATTGGGAGATTTCAATTTCAGTTTCAAGAATGTTTTGCTGCTTGTATCGTTGCAATTAGGGCTCAGAGGGTAAATTTGGGATTGCTTTTGAGCTCCAACAGAAAACATACATAAAATAAATAAAAAGGAATTTTGTTATCTATTATGTGAAATTGAATATTAAAAGTCAAAAATATTGAAAAAAAATATTCCATTTATAGAAATTTTATTATTAAATATTCCATATATTTAATAAAATATTATTTTATTTTCAGTACTTACGGTCTCAATGTTTCGGTCAAAAAAAAATTAATATTGTTTATGTCTTTTAAACATGGAGTCTAAGAGATTTCTTTAAATCTAAAGATTTCTATCCTGTATTCTTCTCTGTTTTACATATGGTATAAGATGGTTGTTTGAACAAAAATATACTCTAATAAGGGTGTAAGCGAGCCGTGTTACTCTCGAGCTACTCAGTAATCGGTATCAACTTGTTAAAAGCTCGATTCGAGCTTGACTTAAACGAGCTCGAGCTTTATTTTAAGTTCGTTTAATAAACGAGCTTGAGCTTGAGTTTTTATGATTAAGTTTACGAGCCTAAACGAACCTCAATTAATATATAATATAAATATATATATATATATATAATGATTAAATAATAAATAACAAAAAATAAAATAAAATAATTATTAAGAATTGATTTATAGGTAAATGAGCTCGAGCTTGCTAAATCCTTGACGAGTTCGAGTTCGAGCTCGAGCTCGAGCTTGACACAAAAGGCTCGAGCTCAAGCTTTATAAACTTAAACGAGCCAAGATTGAGCTTGGTTCGGCTCATTTACACCCCCTATGTAAGACCATGTTTGCAGGGCCGGTCCTAAGGTTTTGGATGCGCATGGCAAAAACCCAAACAATTCCCCTTATATACGTATATGAAAAATGAAATAAACTATCTGAAGGGGTTTGGAACATAGTCAAGTTAGTTATTATTTGTCTACTCTCAAACCTAACATTCGAAATTGTAATTTTATTTTTTAACTATTAGTCTAGGAACTGACTGTGTTTTTAAACGTAATTGAAATTATAACTAAAATCATGTTGTTTATTGATTATGTTCTTAAGGCGATTCTTTAGCTGATAGAAAGTTATGAGAATGCTAAGCAAGGGAATTGGTTGTGAACACTTAACAAAGATTAACATCTATGAATGTCAACAGCAAAGGATGTCTCCTTGTTTTCAAATTTAGTTATCCGCATAATGTTGAAGATTATCTACTATTTGTGTAGTGGCAGCATCATTGATTTCCAACTCACAACTTAAGGGACTAATCTTTGTCAACTTATCCTTAGTCTTCTCTTATGTTTCTAAGATCAAACAAAGTGAACTCTAGAAGGGTATAAAAGTAGTTATTCATACTTTTGGTCATTCATAACAATTAAATATGAACTACATGATGTATCTTACTATATTAGACCGACCTAAATACAAAAATGACAGATTAGTAGCCCAAACTAAGGATAATCTTCATAATGGTCAAATGTTATGCAATTAACCAATTTGATCCATTAACTGAACGCAAAACCAATGTGCCTAAACACACCCTTGCGACTTCAAATTCAATCAGTAAACCAAAATTCAAAATCGTCATCACTTCAAATTAAATTAGACTATATTCCCTAATAAAATCAATCCAGCACACAACAAACAAAATCTTACAAAATCACAGACATGAAATCCAAAAAATAAGATCATTATTATACTGACAACAATACAATAATTTACACAAATAGGGCAACAAGAGAATAATTCAAACTATACTTAGAAGTTGGAAAAGAAAAGACCTGTTGATTTAGGGTATCGCAGCAAGTAAAATTAACAATCGAGAGAGGTGAGGTGTTGAGACGATTTAGGGCAGAAAGTCAGTAACAAGAATCAAATCAATAGATTATCACAAATTAGAGCATATCCGATGGTGATGGCTTTTAATGGCATTGGAGTAGATTGGTGAATCTGATCTGGTGAACCTGCTATCTAAATTGAACCTATTACTCATGGCCCCTGCTGTCTATGGCCAAATCCATGACAACCATGGTTTAGGGCCATGTTTGGCGGATTAGCCGATGAATAAGTCATTTTTAATAAAAACTCCACCTTTACTTCAAGCTTACTTGGTAAGTACTTACTAGGTTAAGTTACCTTACAGGATGAACATGAAAATGGCTAGAATATTATCCGGTAAGAACAATGGTATGAACTGAGAGACTTACCCAGTAGGTGGAATCGATAACTCTTACATGGTAAGAGCTTATCGGGTAAATTGTTGCGTATGATACCGTTTTGAAAGACTAAAATATTGTCCAATATGATAGTGATTGTGTTTAAGTTTATCGGTAAGCACTTACCGGGTAAGTGTTCAAGTAAGTGATAAGCATGTATCATAGGAACAAAAGAAAAAACATTATGAAAATATAGTTAATTATAATATTTCATGAATAGAGTTAAATAGTTTGTAGTTACATGATTAAAATGTTTTCAATAATATAATATGTTAACTGATATAAAGAAAAAAAATAATTAATTTAATATGCTAATTAAAAGAATTTAAATATATTATTACATAATAATACAAAATTTGAATTTGCTAAAACAAATTAAAAAAAACACTACATTAGTTTAATATTTTAAAGAACCATTATATATAATATGAATAAAAATAAAATTGATCAACCTTGTTTATTCTAATTAAGTAGCAATTCTTCAAAACACGTAATTAATAATTAAATTAAATATTTTATTAAGATCATTTAACATGATTTTGTTATAAATGAAACAGTAAGATTACTATACCACCATTCTAATAACATCTGATAGCTAAAACTTAATTTCATTCTCACTTTCTTCCTCACCTCAACACCTTTGATTCTTCATCACCTCCACCACTTTGATTCTTCATCGGCTCTACACCTTAATTTCTCCATGTACAATTTCTTCAACTATGGTTTCCGTTTTTAACTTCTGAGCTTCTTCGAGACTTGATTTTATGGTTTTCGACTAGACCACATAACTCGATCTTTGAACATATTCTTCAACCATGGAAGTTGATTCATGTAAAGACAATAACTCATTTTTTGTAAAGAACAAAACTTGATTTTTCATGAAAGATTGATGACAAAAACTCGATTTTTGCTAAACCTATTTTTGTAAAGGAGAAAAGTTTTGATGGGTTTGGCATGGGATGGGGGAGATGGGGTTAATTTAGTTTATTGTTAGTTTTTTCTTTAAATGGGTCATAAATAATATTATGCTAATCCGTTAAAAAAAATATTATGTTAATGAAGTAAAAAAATGTTAAATCGTTTAAATATTTAGTTAATTTAGTCATTTAAAAATATTACATTATATAATAAAAAAAAACATTAAAACTTATATCTAGGGCAGCCCAATTGTTTTAAGAGTTTTGTCTTGTCCTGTCCAGGTTACCAAATTGCAAAATTAGTCAGTTAGTCCTGCACTGTTCTAGTCATACCAAACATACAACAGACAATTAGTCCAAGCATATCACATCCCATCCAGTTTGCGTACCAAACACTGCATAAGTCGAGAAAACAAGAAAATTTTCCAAGTATATAACGCTAATACTTGGTAGTTGGTAAAACAATTTTTTTAAACTAAATTTCACCAAACTATTATTATTTTATATAAAATTTATTCAAAAAGTTCATTGAGATTCTAAAATTATATAAACTTTTAAAAATAAATTGCAATTTAGTTTGAATGTTGTATTATTCATCATGAATAATACACGAACATTCAGTCCGAATAATGCTTTATTATTCAAACTAAATATGACATGTGTCACACTCTTAGTTGTCCTCATGCCCGCGATGAAAAATTAATTTGCAGCTGAACTTTCGCCTGTCTCTGTCTCTCTCTATACNAAGCGCATAAAGAGAGAGAGAGAGAGAGAGAGAGAATAGCATGCTGAAAGATCTAAGAGCATCTCCAATGCAAGGTTCTTACAAGCAAAAGGTGACTTGGCGTGGCTTGTAGGAACTACCATCGTGGATTGTGACATATTTGCTATTTTTTTATTATATTTTATTGACTTTGTAACTATTATTGATGTTGAAGAATCAATGAGGCTACGTTGTGAACTTTTAAAAAAGTTCTTAATTTGATGAGTTGACAACAAAAGTGTAAAAATAAGATTCTTATAAGAACCTCATCGGAAGCAAGTTACAAAACATGTAACCCAACATGAGGATTAAAACAAATCAACCTTGACATGAAAACTACGTCATCTTAAAAGATCATGAAAAACTGAACTACAACTTTCGCCGAAAGAATGTATGAATAGATTAAAAAAAACTGGCATAAATTTGGCCGATCGGGTCATCATCAGATACAAAGATCCTACGCTTTAGCGTCTCGGCAAACAGAGAAAGACTACTTGCTATTAACAGCAACAACAAACATGTGGTGCACGCGTGCAGCCGACGTGGGAGCCTCGTGTCATTTAGGTACAAAAATGGCGAGTTTCAACAGAAAAATGGTAGCGTAAAAGAATAAGTAATAAATTAAAAGCATAAGAAATGAAACAGAACCCTGTGTTAAATTTAGCATGCACAGCCACCACGTTGCTCGGTTTCCGTTACGGCATCTGGGACGCCCTGAAAGTATCTGTCAAACATGAAAAAGATTAAAAAGAGGATTAAAAGAATACTACCTTATATATTGGGTTCGTTTGGTTTGGTTATTCAATAATTAAAGAATGCCATGTAGGCTACTAACAAGAATTGCAAAAATAAGCTACTTCTTTCGTCCCAAAATAGATGTCCAAAACAAAAAAGATACACAGTTTTAGAAATGTATTATTATTACACTTCTTAATTAACTAAATGACAATTTATGCTTGATAATATATTTATCCATCTCATAAGTGAAGGTGCATTAGACAGTGGACACTTATTTTTAAAAGTAGACTTTTATTTTAAGACAAACTAAAATAGAAATGTAGAAACGTATTCAAGGACAGAGGGGTATTTGTTTAGAGCATTTACCTCCATTTTGTGGGTCCCCTCCTAATTATTCATTGGATGCACAAATCCCATTTTTATTTCTCCTAACAGCATCTAAGAGAATGAAACTGTTGAAATGGTCTAGTAATAGAACCTAAAAAGTCCATGTCTGAAACTGTAGATTTCATAGCAAGCTTTTCTTTATACCAAAAAAAAAAAAAGAAACTGAAATTGAATCAGTTTTGCTTGCGAAAAGTAGCATTATTTTGGAACTTCATATCAGTTTATGTTCTGTTTTTTTAGATTTGAACTTTTTGGAAAATATCAGCAAACATATGAAATGTGCACACTAGACCCAAAAGGGCAACAAGTTTACAGAAAGAAGAATCTGATTGTGTTTTAGGCTTTAAATTTTGTATTGTTCAGAGGGGAAATTAATCAAATTTATGTTTTGTCCATGGCTCGTAACAACCTTGAACAGTTGAGGAGCCCAACAGAATTATAATCCACATGGTCTCGAACTAACTCTGGAAATGCCTTCAAAAGTTGGTGCAGATCATGAGGAGCCACGTGGTTTAGTTAAGAATCGGTTCCTTGCCCGTTTGGGATTGTTATGGACCACAGTAGGTTGTTGCTGCATTGGGTTCTTTTGCCCTTTATGAGTCGTGGGTCCGCTAAGTTTGTTGCTCCTTCGGGCCTAATATGCCTCAAAGTGGTCCCCTTGTAACTCTAGCTTTTACATCCAAGGCTCTCCTACCGCACTTTTTACTCTACCTTATTTGCATTTGGATGCTTCTCATTGATCTTTTCCTTTCAGCTTCAGGTATCATAGTCTTAACACCAAATACATATAACATAGATAAAATCCAGCCAAAATGAGCTAGAGTAGTCCAAACCAAACGATTCCAGTATATCCTATATCCTGCTTGAGAGCAGGGTCTTGGGGATTAAATGTATACAGATCTATCCCTACCTCAAAAAATGAACTAGAGTCACTAGCTTCGGCAGAATATTATTGCATTGACAAGAAACGTCAATATGCAAGGCCATTTCTTGAAAACAGAACATCATAAATCATACCAACTATTATATAAAATGGTTAAAAGCACTTGCTACATGTATACAGACTACCTCAAAAGTCGGCTAAAATAACATGTTCCTTACATGCATATGTATATGCAGATAGTAGGTAAGCTAGGATGCACAAGAATGGAAGAAGCAGGGATTCGGCATTATCCCATGACCAGTAAGGGACAATGAATAAGTTACGAGATGGAAAATTCCAAAAGCACTTAATATACTTCACCAACTTGTAGTGAAAGTAATATTTGATCCCCTATCTAGTGGTTTCAAAATGACGGAAACCGAAAAATCCACCTGAACTGAATGAGATGTGGGTTATACGGTTTCGGGGAGGGTTAAACAGATGGGTTAACTAAATAAAGATCCTTACTTGGTTAGGTTTTCGGTTGATTTTTTCCTAATTTAGTTTAACCAGACAACACTTTCTACTAATATTTTATTTATTTTATGCCAATACTATTATTATTTTACATATTCTATTGTTGTATCATGTTTTTTTGCTTGATGGTAGATAATCTTCTTTTTGACCATGGCCAAAATAACCAATCTTTCATACTAGAAAATGTAATATCCAAAATTAACATAGGGAAGTTATTATAGGACACTCAAATGAAATTGAGGGAGTACCATATTCTAAGTAACCTTTGGGAAATGCGGATCCCTATTGACAACACCCACAATAGTAATAGTAGTTACCGTATTTCTAGGCCAGAGGAGGATAGCCTTAAAGTTGTGCTAGAGCATCCTATTGCAGACTACCTCAATAAAACCAAATAGTCATTTGATCCTCAGCCAGTTGTAACGTAAGAATACATCTATCATTCATGCAGACAATATATAAAAAACAATAGTAATGTTAAAGATGATTATTGTTAAGGTGCACTTACAGATCCTGCTCGTGCTCATTTGCCATTGCACTTTTGGCAATACATAGAAATGCAGCATCCACATTGTGGTCTTCCTTTGCAGATGTCTCATAGTAAGGTATATTCCCTTTAGCAGTACACCAGTCCATTGCCTTCTTCTCAGAAACCTAATTTCAGATTCATTGGAGTAAATCACTGAAGGTGCTGCAAGTTAAAACAAACTAAATGTAAACGCTTACCACTCGGCTATTTCCACCATCTATATCAATCTTGTTGCCAAGCAATATGAATGGAAAAGAACCGGGATCTGATGGGTTTGCCTGCATAACATTTGATTTTGCTTAGTATGACTATGAAGTACGATTCAAAAGCTAGAAGTAGGTGGAGCCTATATTTCCTAGGCTTTCGGTATCAGTCGATGAAGTACTTATTACATAGTTTCACCAATACTTGGTCGCAAAATACAATTTTTGCCCACATTTAAAGCCATGGATGAGAGCGATACTAGCCTTTTAAGGGCCCCTCACACTCTTCACCTAGAAATTTGCTTCTTGCTAATAAAGCTTGGTTATTAATTCTATGATATGATGCTGGAAGTGTAGACACAAGTCAAATTCTTGTAAGATGATTAAAAAACAGAAAAGCTTCCACTATGCACCAAAGATAGCCATGCTGCTTCTTTAATATTTTCAAGAAATAACACATAATTTTCCTTTGATTATGTTAAAAGTTCTTTTTGGAGCTTCCACTCATCTTGTCTTAATCATTGACATTTCGATTAGGAAATGTGTGTAAGAGATTCAACTAATTATGGCTGCAACTTCAGCATCTAAACTACTAAAATCCGGAAAAAAAAATCACCCTAGTGCTGCTTCAAAGTGTGGACATGAAGAAGGAAGTGGGAGAGGTTGAGGGTGTGATGAGAGGGAGGCCTAGAAAGCTGAAAGATAGACTACCAGAGTCTGAGGCTAGTTAAAGGATTGTCTGCTTTTCATTTTTCTATGTTTCAACGTACCTATTTCTTACTCCTTTTTCTTTTTCTGTCACTTGCTATTTATTAGTACTTGTTCTTTTTACCTCTTAAGCTCACACTTCACATGTCAGGGGGTTTCCACGAAAATATTCGCTCTACCATGACGGGTAGAGGACAGGTTTGTGTACATCCTCTGAAAGACCCTACTTTTGAGTGGGATATACCGAGTTCATCTCGTTTAATTTGGTTGAAAAAACAAAGCATCGTGTATTAAGCGCATGCCTAACAATAAGTTATTCCTAGAGAGAAAAATCTATTTTTGGAGATCAATGGTATGGTCCGTATGGATGTGGTGTCAGGATTTTCAGTTTTACTTGCCAGTAGTTGATATAGATCCTATGTAAGTGGCAATTTCCTGAATCAAAATTTATTGCATCATATGCACCAATAAGAAATGTTATTTAGGGGACATTTGGTTGGGGGTATTGAGGGGTAAGGAATGAAAATGTGGTTTAGTTTGATATTATGTAATGGACTCGTTACTC
Source organism: Carthamus tinctorius (assembly GCA_001633085.1). Classification (NCBI taxonomy): domain Eukaryota; kingdom Viridiplantae; phylum Streptophyta; class Magnoliopsida; order Asterales; family Asteraceae; genus Carthamus; species Carthamus tinctorius. The sequence continues at coordinate 17,911 of LUCG01273448.1, read as the reverse complement.
CAAACCCATTAATTTCCATACCTGACAAATTGGGGAAATGAAAATCTTATTTCTCCTCAGTCCTCTTTTACCATACATCACTCCATCTCTCAATGTTGAATGGAACATCTTTGGTATTTTTAAGTTGGGCGAAACATAAATATAAAAATATTATATAAATCATTTTTTCCTTGATTATAATGGTTTAACCAAACAACAATAATGCAACCCTCATTCCTATGCATCCCCATTTTCATTTTTATTTCCATTCCTTAAAATGAACCAAACACCCATTTAGTCAGGTCAAGCTTGGATTCTTAAAGCCTAGGGCATCATGCCAAATGAAGTGTGTAATGAAAAGTAATTAAGTAGTTTATATGGAAAATATTTGGGAGAAAGACGAATTTGAAATGCTTGGTGATCAAGAAAAATATCTTAAAGCCAAGGGTTTAACAAATCAAGTGATTTTTAGAATCCAATACATCAGATATTTGCTTCTGCAAACCTTAGCCACATGCAAACCCCTGCAAGGTTTGCTTAGCAGTTCTCTGTGCTAGACTTGGGGAGCACTTCCAGTAAACACTGCTTGCAGTGTGGATTTCCGCAAATTAGACAATACTTAATAATTTAAAACTACATCATCAAGGATGAATAAGTGACTGTCCATAACTAATTAGTTATTTGAGAGACCCTTTTTGGGATTTTCAATTGCATTCTTGTCAGCTTCTTCTTCAAAAGGAAATGCACAAAAAGATAAGATACCATGTCCAGAACAGGAAGTTCTCAACATGCAAAAAAGTCAAAAAACAAAGCATCGAACTGTCTAAGGTGACTATATATGCAACCAAACAAGAAAAAGGAATAGGAGATGCTAGTGGTTGGTCTTCATGCATCTTTCATTGGAAATAAGCATGCAGCATTGGCTCTCTATCCATTTCTTCCATTTGATACATTCACATTGGACTAATGCTTATTGCTGACGCAATTCCTTTACATACAAACATGATAAGGTCTCCTCTACAGCCCTTCCAAAGAAGTAGTGGAATATCTGTTACTCGAACATGGGTCAAGGTCCAGGAACAATTTATTTTTTAATAATATAATAAAGGCTTATCAGAATCATGGAAACAGTTGCACATCAGATCTGATACAAAGTAACTTGGAAAATGTTCTAGAAAGCACTGATATCTAAAACTAGTTTAGAAGTACATGGGATCATGTGAGAAGTGCCATTTTGGTGAGAAGTGTGAGAAGTGCTTTTAAACCGTTGATCACTTTTAATCAAATACCCTCCCATGAATTGAGGATTAAAAGGGAATTGATCTCGTGCATCTTATTTCAGGGCATCTCATGCTAATGTTCATCCATTTTTCATCCAACGGTTGATAACCACTTCCCACACTTCTCACCAAATTTAGCACTTCTCAAGGGAACCCAATCCTTAGAAGTAATTACAACAATGAAAATAAGTGAACAGTTTCAGTAACAAAAACAAGTGGAACTATTAATTTATGATTAAGAATATGTCAATGCATATGCCAAGTAGTCAGAGACACATAATTTCCTGCCTAAATATTATGTGCTTTGGTCAACCGCAGTAACTTGATGCCTTTTCAACTGAAGTGTCACTTTCACTGAACTGAAACCATCCTAATAACCCACAAGTCATCTAAGGTTCTGAGTAATTAGTGATTACCATAGCATTAGTTTAGTGTTTAATGCAGTCCGATTTCTCACAAAATATGACTCTGCTCAAAGTCATTCAAACAAATTTCATAGTATTATAGGTTAAGTTTTTAAGGTAATTACCGAAGCAGCTGATAAGCAAGGACTGAAATGGATATCTTTTACCTGTTTGAGAAATTCCTCATGCCAGTTGTCAAGTGTGTCAAATGATCGCATTACATTTACATCATACACTAAAACACAGCAATCGGCTCCTCTATAAAATGCAACACCAAGACTTTGAAACCTCTCCTGGCCAGCAGTGTCCCATATCTAACCAATTAATCAGCCAATGATATCAACATAATGCAGAGTAATATGTAATATCAAATTAGTGGTCAGTTATAGGAACCTTACTTGCAGTGTAACAATCTTGTCATCTATCTGTAACTCCTTGGTCACAAAATCAGCTCCAATTGTAGCTTTATATTGTTGACTGAATCTCTTATGTACATATCTTTAGAAGCAGTAAAGGATCCGCACTTAAACAATTCAAAGTCACATACCGGCAATTTCAAATCTAAATCATCAAGGAGGAGGGGAGAGAAAGAGAAAGAAGACAGCCACATGTGTAGGGCTCCTCCCTGCTGGTTGTGTAACAGATAAACATATACTTAGTTGGAAAATTTTGAACTTGTTCAAAACATAACCTTTGCGTAACAATTATGCAACTGGCTATGCAATTAGTGCTCCATTCTTAGTTTTGTTTACATCAATTTCTAGCAGTGCATTCAGCAGCAGGGTGGTGTTATTAATCAATCAATGTATGCTTGACATCCATACAGTCTACAACACAAGTAGAGAAGGTATTGTTGCTTGGCCATTTTCACTCCGAAAGACAATATAAACTGTCTGTTAAACCTTACAATTCAAAATTGACATCAGCTTTCTTTAGATTTCAGCATTAACATGTTGCATTTGTTGCTAATGTAAATTTACATACAGTGAAATTCTTGAAAATATATACATTAGGATCAAAATACAAACTATACCATGTCTTTGAGACGAAGGTAATAAGTATCAACCACTATAAGCTCTATAATGCCATCAAGAAGTAGTCCCTCTCCATAAAAGAAACTACAATTTTTTCATCCAAACCCTAGGACTTCCCAAATGCAATGTTGATATGAAATTTGTTAGCAACTTATCACCAATGCTTTTCTATTTATAGTATTTGTCAGAACATGTGAAACCCCTAATTCTCCCTCTAAAATTGACCATATAGAGAGAGGGGATAACCCTACATATATAAAGGTGACTCCAACAACAGTTATCACAAGTCTTTATGCAGTTATCTTCTTTTTCCAGAAATTTAAAATCCACATTGAATTCAAAACTGAAATTTGCCCTTCTAATCCTAAAAAGGCAGGATGTGTATCTCTTTCTTTCAGAAAGTATGATCTACAAAAATTAACTCTCACATTTCTGCTTGTGATAATTACCACAAAATCTGAAGCATCAAGTTACACCATTCCATACTATCGAAACACGAATAACAACTAGGAAAAATAAATTATAATCAAGCATTGTTATTCTAAAGTAACAAGTTCTGCATTCAAAGTAATAACACGAGAAACGCAAACATGAATTCAAATACTGAACTGTAAGAGAAACAACAACAAATTCTTGAAAATTTTGAAGAACATAACAGAAATGACACAAATTTATACATACATACATCTGGATCAAACAATTAAAAACTTAAAAAAAGGATACTGATTCATCAACGACGTCTTGCCAACCCTGACAAAAATCACAAAATAAGATGAAGCATAAATCACCAAATTAAAGGAGATCCATCTTAAACGAAACCCTAGGATGAATGGATGATATACGTACCCACTGTCGCCGAGGACAATGACCTTGAGCAGAGTTCGTTTACGGAAGGCGGACATGGCGAACCAATCGATACCAACACGTAAACCGAAGATGCTTCCAAATCTAGAGAGAGAAAGAGGAGAGAGAGAGAGATGGGCGCCAACATTCGCATCCATTTCTTACCAGAGTTGTTTTTTTGAGTAAGTTACAAATTTGGTCCCTTAACTATTCATCAACTTATGGATTTAGTTTATTTAAAAACTAATTTCTTCTTTAGTCCAAAAAGGTGTTACTACTTATTTCATCTTGTAAACGATGATTTTAGACTAAGGTGTACTAATCGGATTAATGTTGGTTGGAGCCAATCTAATCCAATAAGAATACCCAATTGATAGATTATTGGATCGGTTCGATTCCTTTCACATCCATTGGATGTCAACCGATGAATACTCCTACTTTAGATTATTGTTTGTGAGCATACAAAAATTGATTACATACCGGACAAAGATAACTTTTCTTTTCTAAAAAATAAAATAAAGTCTATGGTGATGTTTACTTTTTAAGAGTTGTTAAGTCTGAATTTTGATTTATTTCTGATTTTCAAGCGGTGATGCTGAAGTCTAAAATCTAAGGCTGTGTTTGGTAAAAATAAGCTAGTCCATCCAAACATGTACTAGAATCTAGCTTTTTGAAACGCTACTTTGAGTAGCTTATGAGGAGCTTTTTGTAGCTTTTTCCAATTATACCCTTATTAATATTAATTATTAAATTCAAAGATACCCTTTTTGGTTATTTTACATACTCATAAGCTAGTTTTTGCCAAACATAATTTGTTCATAAGCTAGCTTATCAGCTACTAGCAAGCTTATCAATCATTAGCTAGCTTATCAGCTAGTCCATCCAAACACAGCCTAAATCAATAAGATTATTTATTTCTGTAATCTAGGAAACATCCAAATATGTATAATTGTTTATCTTATTTGCTTTTTCCTTTTTCAACTTATTTACCAAATTACACATTTACCCTTTTCTAACCTAAAAAAAAGTCGCGCTTCCTTCCTTGCTTCTCCTCCATCTGCGCAGTGTCTTCTCTCCTCATCGCCTCCAACCTGCTCCCTTCTCCGATCGCGACCTCCTCTAACAGGTAATTTTCTGATAGAAATTGAAAGTTTTCTTGGCCGAATTTTCTGCTGCTCGAATTTGTCTTCAGTTATGCGAAGTCACGTTGTTTAATTAGAGGTATCACTGATTGAAATCGGTTACTCGCTAGGAGTAATAAGAAGTATCCCATATAGATGTTGGACTTGCTTTTGCTCATCTTGTTTACAACTAGATTAAAAGTTAAAACCTTTTTGTTAGTAGCATGGCCTGGCCGTGTTCCAGGAGGCTGTTACACACTGTGGGAACAAGTTATAAACTCCATTGCAGTAATCATCAGGATGTTGTGCGTCGATCTCTCCACACTCTTTCTACCGGTAAGAGATACTTATTCCATCAGTAAAGTCTCTTTGTGTATCGTTATGGTAAACTCAATAATTTTGGGTCTTATTTATTTCTAATTCTGCATGCAGCCCTGCGTTGTCATGACATTGGCGGTAAACAATCTTCTATGGATTATTCCATCTTTAGACAGGTAAATCATTTCTACCATCATCCTTTAGAAACCATCTTTAATAATTAATTTATCTATATGTAGTATTCTTTATGTTTTGGTTGGCTTTCATAGCAGACCTTGTCTTTTCACTGGTGGTAGATCAATAGTATATGGTGTTGTAAGGTGCTGTGAAGTGTTTTATGCTTCTACCAGTGGCAAGTCTTGTTTCAATACACCTATGGGCTAACTGGCTGGCGGCTGCTTTATACTCGAGGGTTTTGCAGTTAGAAATATTATTTGATTTTGTAACAGTGGTCTTGCAAGTCTTAACCTTGACTGGACTTTTGATTTTGGCCTATTATGGAATATGGACACTGGCTGTTTTACAAATCAGAACATCTAAGCTCCACTGAGGAGCCTAATAATCAACATTCAAAGTGAAGCTTTTTCCAAAGTTAGCTGTTAAGTTAAGTTCCCACATGATAACGTCTTTGGTATATGAAAGCTTCATCAACGCCTTTTGGATGATGTGACCATGTCGGTGTGCCCTATGTGGCCAATAAGTTTCAACTTAAAACTCCCACAATGCCAAATAGCAAACTCATGAGGAAATTGTGGTTAACTAAGACACTAAGTAAAATTTTGTGCATGCATATTATATTCTAATTCTACCCTGGACACTTTCGAAATAAAGAGCACTCCCAGCTTCTACTTCCAGAGAGTTTCTCCTGCATGAACTTCTGAAGTTGTAGATTGCTGAACTCAATCACTCTTTTCTGTTTGAACTCTGCTGTAGTAAGAGGATACTTATTTTGGGAAGAATGGGCTAGTGATTTTGCTAAAACATGCTTTCAAATGCTCATTTGTTTAATGTTATTGTACTTTTATAACTATACTGAATATATGCAGAAGTCTAGAGATGAAATATTTCTAGGTTTGGGTGTGTTTTCCTCCCAAATCCCAATGGTAGTAATAGGTTTGCTTGTACTTATTTTCAATGGGTCTTACTACAGCCAAATAAACCCGGCCTTATTGCCTCACTATGAAGGTTATATTCATTGAAATAACTCGAATATTTGATCAGAACTTATAACATAAGAATGTTTTTCGTATTTATATACAATTTTAATGATGACATTTCTTTTAGTTTTAATCTATGCTGTTACTCGCGCCGCTATAGCGGTGGTAACACGGTTTGCGGTGGTGAAATTGTGGTTCCGCAAAAATCGGCGCTACATGCCACTATTCGAACACGATTTCTGGGTGGTATAGCGGTGAGAAAACTGCAATTTGCATAAGCAATTTTGGGTTTTTGGGCTTAATTAAACGTGCGCTTCTTCACACGTTTGTTTTTTAGGTGTTTGTGCTCATTTTGCAGGCTGTAGACCTGTAGTTAGTTAGATATTAATTTTAAGCCAGATTAGGTTATGAATCATCAATCCACGTTACCAAATGACGTGTTCCAGATTCTAAACCTCGCCAATCGGTGGTCCTTCCATCATCTACCTGTTCAATCGACACAAATCGAGGTACAAACTCACCAATCGACATATGTGTCATATACTCATATATATTAATTCTAATTATTATATGAACCGCCATACATCGAGATAACCGCTATTTCAAATCACAATACTGACAGAGATTTCGTATTTTGATTTTTGACCGCTGTAACAATATAGGTTTTAGTTGATTATCTTAAGAAAAAAACCTAGGAAGAATGGATGTTTCTACCTCTTATGGAATGATCATGTGGGATGTATTGGGTGCAATTCTTCGCTAGTGTGTGGTTGGGAATGGATGTTGAGTGTAACATATGCCCTATCCGAAATTGTTGACCGTGCCAACTAGGTTAGAGGAGGATGATTTTGCGCTGAAATGGAGAGATGAATATCACAAAGAAAATGAACTTAGAAATTGAGGCTTTGTTACATCTTAGCTTGGCATGGCTAACAAGTTCTATTCTCTTTGTAGTTCAAACTAACAAGGGGACACAAAGTAAAAGTACAAGCATGATAAGGGTAGAGCTTGAATATGTGTTCTTAGGGCCTGTTTGCTTGCTTCTTACCTTCTCTTACCGAGGAATGGACTCTTACTTCGGTAAGAGGTGAATTGTTTACCAAATAAAAGGTTCACCTCGTACCAATATTTCATTGCTGATGACCCTCTACATCTTTCCCTGGTAAGAGGTTGATGTGCTGCTTACCAGAGTCAGAACTCATCATCCAGGTTATACCCCTATGCCCAATAATTTTAAAAAATAAACAAAACCTTCAACTGAAAGTGATAGTTCACACCCAACATGTCTCCATAAACATCACATCTGCAAGTGTATGTGGTTCCATTTTTATTCCAGTCCCTCCCAGGGAATGAACAGAAAGGAAGAAAGATGAGAGAAGGAAGAAATTAATGGGATTAGGGTGCATACAGATAGACGAATTCTGTCAAATCTCCACCTTTTTCCATATATCTGTTATTGTCAGTCTTGGAGGGGAGGTGTAGCTTTTCACCTTTATCAACCAATTTTTAACATTTTAACTTTCTTTTATAATAGTTATTGATAAAAACTGTTAACATTCACATTGGTTTATAAATATTTAATTTTATTATTATTGGAAAAGTATAATGTTATTATCAAATGTTTTTATATATTTTAGTTTTGATTTAGTTACGAGATATATTATTATACAGGGTATAGTAGTCCATTTTTCCGTGGTCATCACTTAATACAAAACATCCGGTAAACATTGCTTTTTAATCAATTACTTCAATTAGATCTTTTATTATAATCAGATCTCTTACCCTAGTAAGCACTTATCCACAAGTTTTGGTAAACAGTCCCCTTGGTTAACAAATTTTAAGATCATTTCTTCTTTTGTTAATTTGTTTTTATGCATATATATTATGCCTTTGCCCTTTAGGCACAACACGTAGATACACACATACATTCATATGCACACACACACACACATATAAATGCACCTCCTTTTCATTTTACAAGTGTTGGATCCTGCCACTCACATATTGCAAAACTATATCCCCAACTCTTTATCCTTGCGTGTTGCAACAAGTTGGAAGAGTTACTTATTCTCATATGAAAATGTCGTACTTGATGTGTTCTCTAACTTTCCTAATAAGAAACTCTTTTTACTTGACGAATAATACTAATATGACTAGGACAGTTCAGTTTGTGTCATGTTGAACATTAACATATTGTTTGCATTCTCATAGTTTGAGCTTGATTTGTTGCCTAATCTTTTGGTATTCTTCCACAATGTGAAGGTTGTATGTTTTACTGTTGTTTGGCCGGAATTTTAGTATTTCTAGCTGTAAATATGTTATTACAAGGCTTACTTGATTAGTTTATTTCACATGTGTTCTATGTTCTTCCTAGGATGGATGATTGAGCTTTTGGTATGTCAATAAATTCTAGTCTAAATTTAATGCAGATAGGGCTTCCTTTGATGAGCAGTCGAGGGCTGTCTACTAGTGAAGATTCATTCCCATCCGATCTACTATCCAGAAAACATGATGTAGCTCCTGAACGTGATATAGGTATGTATATTAAACCGTGCTGTTAATTATGACGCTATAGCTCACGGTCTTCTGGAGAACAGCGGCATTATTTGCCGCATTTTGATTGTAATTTTCAATTGCAATGGCGGTGATAAAGCCATGATTTTGTTGTGCTTGATTTTTCTTTGCTTTAGTTGGGCTATTTAGTGTTGGGCTCAAATTGCTGGGCTTGTGTTTCTGTTCTTTCGCTAGGTTCTGCTTTAGGTTGAGATTTCACGAATCAATAATCACGAGCAATGCATGTCTCTCCGTATGATGCTCTTTTAATGGCACCTCTATTTTGAAGAAGAAAGTAAAGATTGATGATTCATGGCTTCAATTTGCCTCTCTTTCTCCCAATCGCTTGTATACCTTCACGACCACAAAATGTGTGATGATTGGGTTGTAATGGGATGATGAAACTGTGTTGGAGTTCTTTTACAGAAAGAATGCATGATGGTGTGTTTGATGTTGATACAGGTGTTTATATAGCCATCAATTATTTTTTTTTCCTGGCTAGTTTATCTTAGTGAGAAAAGAAAAATATGTTGTATTATATCATAGTCTCAGTGGTTAATACGCCCTTACTTTCACATATAAATGAGTTTATATGGGGCAAAAGAGTTCACGAGTTACTTGTCTTATCCAGTCTTTGCCATCAGCCCATAAGTTATTGTTTTTTCATTTTTTGTTCATTTGATTACGCCTTCAATCCGTTCTTTCAAGATATGTCTGAATCAAACTGATGATAACAATTAACTGATATTGATTAGGCAGTCTTTTTCATTTGTTAATTGTTACCTTATGTTATGAGCAAGATTTTCTGTTAACTTTCAAGCATCCAATTCTTTTTGATGGTATGTCTGGCATATTGTGGTCGTATGCAGCATACAATATTTATATCAACATAAAAATATTATTAAAATACGTAACCAGTCTACTTGTTCAACTATGTTGTATGTGTTCAAACCATCTTTGACAGTTTTCACTCCTTGAGAAACTCAAGACTGCTCTCCATTTTGTTTTAATTTTTTGGGTGCAAACTTTCTTTGTATTTCATAAGCCAAGGATCTTCATGGAAACAACCGCTTTACTCTTAGGGGTAGAGGTCAGGTCTGTGTACATCCCACCCTTCTAATACTTAATACGCCACCTCCTTGTGCGACATACTGGGATCGTTTAGTTTGATTTGGTTTGGCTATTATGAAAGGAATTGACTATACATGTGTAACTTGACCATCATTTTGACACTTTGGCTTTATTATGTACTAGGTATTAGATATGTAGGCGAAAGATCATGTGAGAAGTTGAGGGTAACATGAGAAGTGGATCTGAAACATTGATCACTTTTAATCTCATGCCCTCCCATGAATTGCACTTTTGAAAGGAATTGATCTGGTGCATCTTATCTCGGTGCATCTCATCCTAATGTGCATCCAACGATTGATAACCACTTCTCATGTTTCTCACGTTAACCTCAACTTCTCACCGGAACCCAAAGCTAGATGTATAATAATATATATAACTAAGTTGAAGAGAGAGAATACATAGGAGGTTTTCTAAGGTGGACAAGTTCAATTGATGGGCATGCATCTTTTCAATCATTGTTAGTTGTACAATATTTTATAATGATGACTAATGGACAAAGAGGCACTTTTGGATGGAAACTTTGCCTAATGTTAAATATTGCTCTCGTTTTAAAGAAAATTGTTGCCCTTAGTTTGGGACGAGGGAGTAGCATTTATGTTAAGACTGTCTTGTACCAATTGCTTTATACTTTGTATTATCACTTAAATGATCAGGAAATTAAGCAACAATACAATGAAATTATCAACTCTACTTGATATAATTGTATGCATCCTTATATGTTTACTGAATCATCGACACAGGGCAATTACAGGACCTGATGATTCCAGTCACAAATTTTCACAACGAAAACAAAGGTTTCATGACGTTAGCAGGTGATGTTTTCGATGTACCCATTAGGAAGGATATTATTCACCGTGTTGTAAGATGGCAGCTTGCAAAACGACAACAGGTATTGCACTCCAATTAGACAGACTTGTATGAGCAATATGTAGCCCATTCTTAAACTGTTAAACGATGCCAATTACATTTTTTTGTTTTTGCCCAAAAAAAGTGACTGACCATGAGGCATACGAGCAAAGTCCACATGTTTTTGAAAATGCATACCTGCTGCTACTATTGATGCTGTAATCTATGTATGAGACCCTTTCGCCGCCTAGATTGCTGTCCCTCTCATGATTCTTTGTCTTGGTTACTAAAAATACCATTTCTCTTTTTATTTTAATTTTTTACTAAATTAATTTATGATTATCCCATTGGTTTTTAGTTCATTTATTTATTTATGTGGCACAACTTTGTATTTCATTCGATCTTTTTTTTCATTGTTTCTGTGTCCAGTTATATATAATCAAATCCTCGGATAAATTTTGATGGCTTTTTTATGTTTCGAAACTCATTCTGGAATTTTTTCTTTTTCATGGGTGTTTCATTTGTCGTTGAGTATGATTTTATTACATCCAAGTTGCATTAACTATGTCCATACTCCCTCATTACATGTTTCATTTGCCTTGAAACATAGGTTAAATAGAGGTATTTAAAATCCCACTCTAACGAAAAAAAGAGAATCGTTGGACCAAATCATGCTGTCAATATTTGTAATCCTCACTAATGAACAAAGAGGTAAAAAAATTATTGGGACTTTACTGAAAAGTAAATGTTGCATTTATTTTGGGACAAAGTAATAGATTTCTCCATATTATAATTTAATCTCAAATGATCGTAGAACTTAATATATGGGATTAAAATTAAATTTATGTATGACCACAAAATTGGAACAATGTCTAGGCCAAATGTGTAAATACAATTGTCAACCTTTACCCCCAGAATCCACTAGGTCGTTGGTTTTCTATTTTGAAATTCTCTATTTCATAAGTAATCCGAGAGTTATAGAGATGAGTATTTGACAGGGAACTCATTCAACAAAAACCATAAGTGAGGTCAGTGGTACGGGGAGAAAGCCATGGCGCCAAAAGGGTACTGGCAGAGCAAGACATGGAACATTGCGTGGACCTCAGGTAATTAATTTACTGTCACACACACACACACACACACACACATATATATATATATATTACATTTTTGGTAGGTTTTCTTTGATACTAATGTTTGGAAATCATGGTCAACAGTTTAGGCATGGTGCTGTTATGCATGGGCCAAAGCCACGTAGTCATGCTTTTAAGCTCAACAAGAAGGTCAGGCGGCTCGGGCTTAAGATTGCTTTATCTGCTCGTGCAGCTGAAGGGAAGGCAAGTCTTCTTTCTCCCCTTGTTTGCAGAGTATTATTTGAATAATTACCTATTACTTGTACAACGTAAATCCTAATTAAGCCAAACGGAGTGTTATTACAAGTGGCCCAGGAAGCAAGGGCTTAAATCTCTTGTATAATCGAATCAGCAGCCACTAAGCAGTCTAAGGGACCATTTACTAGATTCTTAATGGGTAAGCGCTTACCGTGTCACGTTACCTTACTGGATGCACATCGCAATGACCGAGAATCTTACCGAATAAGAATGATGGTAAGGGTCTTACCCGGTAAGTTAGTGTGACGGCTCTCAGCGATAAATTATTACATTCGATGCCGTTTTAACGGATTAGAATCTTACCTGATAAGATAAATGAAAGTGTTTGACTCATACCGGTAAGCTAAACGGACCCAAAAGCTGAGTAACGGGATGCTTACTTACGACTTAATGAGCTTAATTGGTCTCGGCAGCTTATTCGCTTAGCCATACAGGACTGTTGGTTTATAACTTAATTGTTAAGCCATTAAGTCAAAGTGGCTATATGGAGAAAGCAGGAACCCTCACTTGTCCCCCACTCCCCGTTAAGACGCCTGAAACAAAATTAGTACCATAAATGCCCCAGAAATAATCCAACACTCTTATTTGCCTCCCTTAAACCCATCTCGGTCTTGCTTAAAAGTAATTTGGTTAGTAATTTGAGAACCTGGGAACCACCTGTTTTATTCATGATGAATAACCTAAAATAAGAATATTTTCCCCGACATTCATCATGAATATTTATCACGTTATTCATCAAGAATACTACACAAACTAGGTGGTCACTGGGGTCTCAAAACATTTAAGGTTCCTAAATGAACATGCACCTATATATATATAGGGGGTTCATATAAGAAAGGCAATGATGGTAAGTACATAAGAATAAATGATTTATATGTGAATCATTGGTAAACCCGAAAAAATAAAATCCATGTGAAGATTCATATGTGAACCCATGTTCTTTAGCTACCCTTTTACCAATCATTCACATATGAAAATGCATATGGTAACCCACGTTTTCTTTTACCAATATTTCGCATATGAATAGTTGTTATTCTTATCGTTTTTACCTTTTCTATTCAAACTACCCCAATGTGTGTGTGTGTAAGTATTGAATTAATTTGTTTGCTTAACTGATGCGAATGTGCAGCTTATGGTGTTTGATGATTTAGAGCTCCCTACTCACAAAACAAAGAATATAGTGAGCTACATGAAGCAAATGGAAGAAACGAAAAAGCTTTTGCTGGTGGATGGGGGTCCGATCGATGAAAAGCTAAAACTTGCTACTCAAAATCTTCACTATGTTAATGTTCTTCCTTCTATTGTAAGCTGCCAACCCTTTGGTTTTTTTAAGTATATACATATATAGGGGAGATATCAAATGCAAACCACCCTAATTTGTGAAAACCGTCGATTTCATTGGTTAATTTAATGAAATTGTTTCATATAATTCTTTCTTTCATGAAATTGTTTCGTATATTGTGTTTTTTTATGTAAAAGATGAAATTGTTTCATGTATTTTCTCATTTTGATGAAAACTCTTTTACTAATATATAAAAACACAAATATATGAAACAATTTCATCAAGAAAATAATTGTATGAAACAGTTCCATTAAATAAACCAATGAAATCAACGATTTGCATAAATTATGGTGGTTTGCAAATGAACCACTCTAATTCATATGCGAATCATTGGTGAACCCAGAAAAAAATCAATTTATATGTGAACCCATGTTTGCTAACCTACCCTTTTACCAATTATTTACATATGAAGATGCATGTGAATCCATGTGTTTTTTTACCAATGATTCACATATGAATAATTTGTTTGCACATCCTCAACCTTTTTGCATCCCTGCATATTACTAATGTAGAGATATCAAACAAATATTTATGCAACATTTATACATATTCCTAAGTTACCTCTTATTTGTTGTGGCCATTTAAAGTTTCCAATTTGTGGGTCTTATTTATACGGTATATATATGTGATTAATTTACTTCATGATTTGCGTTCGTTTCAGGGTTTGAATGTATACAGTATCCTTCTGCATGACACATTGGTAATGTCTCGTGATGCTGTTAACAAGATCGTGGAGCGTATGCACACTCCCATTAATCGTTGATTTTGGTTTTCACTGTAATGTCGGGATAATTTTTAATAATTTAGGAAGGGATTAATTTCATGTTCTTTGTTGAGCTAAGGAAAATTTATCTATTAGAGTTGGAAGACTCATTTTTCTATAGAATGTTGTCATTGAAGACATGATAACAATCCTTTTACATTAAATTCATGCTCATTATGGTAATGAATATGTCTATTAGTTTGTTTTTTATAACAAAAATAATATTGATTTATAGATTGGTGAAGGTGGTGTTTGTCTTTGACTTATTATCTTGGCTCTATGGGCTTGTTCTTTTTATGACTTATTGATTAAGTTGATGTGTGTCCTAAGATTATGTCAATATTCCTTTCACTTTTGTCCTTTTCTTATTTTATCCACTTCATTTTTCAAATAGAGAGTTATACATATATCTTGAGTTTGTATCACTATGTTAAAAAAATATTTAGGGTTTTGCTTGTAGAATGTTTTTTTAAGAAGTTGGAATGTGGATGGAATTGAAATAGAATGTTAGGGTTCATATGGTTTGTTGGAATGGAATCGAATGGATTGGATTTCATGGAGGAATTTGGATTTGGGAGGATTTGGAATCCTTTTGCGTGTTTGGTTTGAAGGATTTGGAATGGATTTGAATTCCCATGGTTTATAAAAAATTTTATTAAAAATTATAAAAATAATTAAATTACTTTTTATTTAATTGATTATTAAAAAGCAAATGTTTTAAACATATTTTAAAACATTGTTACATTCAAATCCTACGAAATCCTAGCCTCCTCATTAGGATTTCAAAATCCTATGTTTGAAGGATTTCAAAGGAATCTTAGGATTTCAAATCCAGACAATCATGCAAACCAAATTAACGCAAGATTGGAATGGATTTGAAATCCAAATTCCCCCAAATCCATTCCATTTCAGCAAACAGAACAAGACCTTAGTTTTTTTGGATAAGGTTCATCTAGGCTTTGCCTAGACTACATCCTTGACAATTTGGAAATTAAATTTCGGTCGTCTGAGGCTAAGGCTGGCCACAAGGTACGCACGTCTGGACTCGAACCCGAGTGGATGGGATATTCCACCACATCCCTCTAGGTCTTTTGCCAGTACGCCACCACCTTTGTGCTTAACAAGACCTTGGTTTTAACTAGGTGTTTGGTTGATGAGAAATATAATGTAATCTATCAAATGATTTAGATAGAATGTCTATTTAGTTCATAGAAGAATGCAAAATGATTAAAATACTTTTTCTTTGAATTCTTATTCTTATTTTTATTACCGAAAAATTCCATTTAAGCGAAACATATTTTAACCTGGTTCCTATTTTGAGAAAGGGATTTTCAAAATCTCCATTTGAGGGTCTAGAACAAATCTTTCATGCATCGAAGCGTCAAAGGTATTATTGTACTTGACAATTTAACTAATATTGACATGATTTAAGTCAATACCAGCTAATATGTTAACCTAACGCATGAGATTTTGGCCTTTTGGTCATTTTACATGTATAAGCTAAGCTAAACATTTTTTTTTAAAAACAACTTATTGACTTATTGAATTTTACCACCACAAAAACTAATCCAAATACTTTTTTAAAAACTATTTTCCCACTACCATAAGTCTAGAAACACTTTTAGCCAAAAAAAACACTTTGAACCTCAAAAACAACTCCTAAACACCCTCTAAATTTGAAATTAATACTTTTTTTAACGACTATAATTCCACGTTGATTTTACATAATAAAACTAACAAATAATCAAAATAATATTTACCAATTGTAGTTTTACTCTTCCTAAATCCATAACATGGTAAATTTCGAAAATCGTATTGCCCATTTTTCTAAATATATATCCTCAATTAAAAGCTCTAACATTTAGCAACTTTTGTTATACTGTTCCTAAGCTATAGTGCAACTTTTGTTATACTATTCCCATATGCACAAAACAAATGTGAGGACATCATCGTCTAATTCTATTTCTTTTTGCCATACACAGTTATATTTTCTTTTAATTCTATTTCTTCGTATTAATTCTATTTCTTTTTTTTTCATACACAATTATATGATTATATCTTCATATTAATTAAAACATCAACATTAACATTAACAATTATATTTTCATATTAATTATAAGGTATAGTTTTAGGGATGTTTATGAGTGTTTATGATTAAAAATGTTTATCAACTTCTTCAAAAAGCTAAAGATACGTTTGGTTGTGGAAAACTGTTTTTATTTTTCTAGAAAATATTTTCAGAAAATGTAGTTGAGTTTTTATTTTCAATAATCTATGAAAATTTTAGAAAACGTGTTTGGTTGAAATGGTGGAATTTACTTTTTTCATTTTAGAAAAACTATAAAACATGTTAAGAAAATTTTAGAAAACTACTAAAATCAATGTCACAATTTATATATAAGTAGGAAAAAAAAGAATTTCATTTTCTTGAAAATCTTTTGAAAACTAAATGAACCAAACACGTTTTTTAAATTTCCATTTTCCTTGAAAAATTTTCTTAGAGAATTGAAAATTTTCCACAACCGAACGCATCCTAAATTTTTTTGACTTCTTAAAAAAAACTGTTTATTGTTTTTCTAGGAAACCATAAACACAACCGAACGCATCCTAAATAGTGTCTATCACAAGTTTGATAAATTTTCAAAATTACCCAAATGTTTTTTTATGTTATGTTATATGCTCTACGAAAGAAGTCAAACGATGTAATACAAATATGTTTCGTAATAGAAAAAAATGATTTTTTTGGATGTAGGATTCTAAAAATTCAAAAATAATCATCCTAATTTTAATATGTACAGTTAACCAGAGATTAATGACCACAACAAAAGCTACATTAACCCGATTTCAATTTTATATTCTTTTATGAGATTTTCTTTTCTATGTTAATAATGAATCGCCGCTTAAGCCATAGCTGTTTATCGATTTATGTTACATTTCAACTGCTTTTTTTGTTGATTTATATTATTATATTTTTATAACTTCCTCTCTCCTTGCAACGTAGGACCAACAAGCCTAGTTAAAACCAATAGTAAAACTGTATTTTTGGTCCCTATGGTTTGTTGAAAATTATATTTTCGTCCATATAGTTTATAATTCTTTATTGATTTCATCCATATAATTTATAATTTATTACGGTTCTTATTCCTTATATAAGGATAAACTACTTACATAACTAACTTTAGGGACGAATACAACAATAATCACACGAAATCCCAAATTTCAAAAACACTAAAATAGAAGTTTGCGACTTTTAACAAAACATAGAGACGAAAATCGTAGTTTACTCTTTTCCTAAAATCCATAACATCGTAAAATTCGAAAATCTTATTGCCGGTTTTTCCAAATATTTGTGTTCTCAACTAAACCCGATCGTAAAACTACACGAAAAAAAATCAACAAACCCTCATCGGTCAATTCAATTCACGAATGATGTCCGTTTTCCATCGGTCCTCTGTTGAAACTAAACGATGAATCCAACCACCCGTGCCCTCGAGCCCGTTCCACCAATGACCCGAACTGCTCTTTCGCATCGGGCACGTCCAAACTCAAATCGTCGAGCGATTCCGCCACCCGCCCGAACCCTTTTGTCATCTGGGTAGGAGTTATTAGCCCCATGCTAAAACACTCATCGAGCAGCCTCCATAGCCGGTCGTTCTTCTTCTCGATAATCGTCACCAACGACTTCTTCACCACCTCGTGGTGGAAAAATGGCATCCCGAGCTCCGTTATGCACCGGCACGCTTCCCGTG
>LUCG01273392.1:0-19137 GCA_001633085.1 Carthamus tinctorius | reverse complement strand
GAGCCCGCCGGGCCCGGCGGGCTTACCCGCTGATACCCGCGGCAACCGCTGCGTATAGCCTAATATTAGTATATTACATTTATTGATGCTACATTAGAAGAAAAAACAGGAAAAAGCCACTAAGCTCATGAGTCTTGCTCACTACTCCACTCCTCAAGTCTTGTTCCCTACATTACTCCTATGGTTTTATAAGTGACTTTCAACCCTTAAACAGTTTCTACCATCCTGATTTGACCTTCAACTCTTCCTGGTATCCTTGCGATATACGGTGTATACATGGGGTTAAGAGAGTGTTCTTGAAGACTGCTAGTCGATCGTGGATCTAAGGATCATTGTACAAGCACTTTGTAACCTCCTTGGCGCTAATAAAATTCTTGACGTACACTACCACACCGATAGTGAACCATGTCAAATTCTCGTGCCATTTGTTTGGTAACTTGGTATATTCGTAGATAGTAAATAGCAAGTTCATAAACAAATAACACGAGAATTTAACGTGGTTCTACTATTAGTGTGACAGTGTACGTCCACCAAAGAGAAAGAGAGAGATAGCAAGAATTTTTATTACCAGAGATTACAAAGTGCTTGTACAAGGATCCATAGTTAACTAACAAGTCTTCAAGGACACACATATAAACAATTATACGTACTGCTAATAGGGTTAAAAACCGTGATATATTTCCAACTAAGATCGACTAAAGTATAATTGCATTTCCAACAGGCAACGATAACGGTTGGTGGGCATTTGCTAAATGCAGTCACGATTGAGCATTTCATCTTGAGGCTGCCATATCGCTTAAAAATTGTAAGTTTTACTTTCACCTATTTATATCGTAATTAGTAAATTTTTATTGACGACTACATAATCCGTTTTTGTCAGTCATGCTCAAAATCTCCGGAAAAAGATGAAACCGAAGTTCGTGACAAGTTTGGGTTGGAGTGGTCTGAACCGTTGGTCACGTTTGCACTATGCAGCGGTAGCTGGTCTTCCCCTGCGGTAAGTCCACCTCCTTTCTATGGGGCCTATTACCATTTACGATTTTAGTATCTATGGTTTGTTAAAAAGTTCAATTTTGTCCATGTGGTTTAGAAACTGCCATTTTTGTTCCTATGGTTTGCAATTTATTGCTATTTTCGTCCTTGGACTATTTTTTACCTTTAAGTGCGAAGGACCAAAATAGTAAAGAGTTGTTAACCACAAAGACTGAAACAACAATAAATTGTAAATAGTAAGGACGTAAATAGCAATGACTTGCAAACCACAGGGACAAGAACTGCAGTTTCTAAAAGATAGGGACGAAAACCGTATTTTACTCATAAATTTCCATGACAAAAAAGGGCACGGATTTAGAAATATGTAATTGTTAAACTTTAAATGACAATTTTACCCTTACTAATAGAGGAAGTTTAATTTTCATCTCATAATTAGGGTAGACTAGAAAAGTAGACGATTACTTTTGAAAGTGAACACTTATTTTTAGACATACTAAAATAGAAATGTAGACACTTATTTTGAAAGAATGGAAATATCTTTCTTTCTTCAAGTGCTGAAACAGTTTTTTCACCTAGCGTTTTTGAGCTGATGTGGACACCCACGTTTCATGTTTGTGTTGATATGAGAGCATCCGCAATAGTCGACTTTTTCATTAAGTATTTTCCCGAAAAAAAGGGTCCAACAGACAAAAAAGACGAATTTTGTTGTCACGAGCCTTTTCACAATCTTATGTGACCAAAAAAAGTCAAAAACTTCTTCAAAAAGCTTCGTTTTGGATGCTCCGAGTTTTCCGACTAAATCTTACCATATTTAGGTGCGAGTGTACACCGCAACACAAGTGGAGAACGAGTTAGCAACGGCAAAGAGGGATTACCTCGAGGCAGCCTTTGGCATAACGAAAAGCAACAAATTGGTGATACCGAAGATGTTAGATTGGTATCTGCTAGACTTTGCAAAGGATTTGGAAGCTTTGATGGATTGGGTTTGCCTCGAGTTACCGGGTGAGCTAAGGAAACAAGCGGTTATGTGCCTCGAGAAGAGAGGTAGAGAGCCTCTTTCGAAGAGGGTTCAAGTAATGCCGTATGATTACAGGTTCCGATACCTCATACAAAGATGATATATTTTGGGTTTTGGATTTCAAATCAAGAAAGAAAGATTTGGACCCATGAACTTGAAGATATTTAAGGATTCAAATTGTGCAATTTTTTTGGGTTTTTGTTGGTATAAAAAGAGTTGATTTAGAGTGTAGAATGGGAGGTTTTGTACATTAGTATATATTAGAGTTCGATATATAGAAAGAAAATGGGATCGTTAAAGTTTGGTTTGTAGGGAGGGGAGGGGTATTAAAGTAATTTACTTTCTTGGCTTTTTTGGGTGTTCTTTAGGTTTGTTTATTTATGGATTGATGATGAACCATTGAGATTGAGGGGTCAAATTGGATTAGTTTTAGTTTCAATAACTTTCTTATTGAAAGATATTATTATTCTTATATTCCAATTTTCAGTATACCAACAAAAGGAAGGTTCTGATTAAAATGGAAGGGTTGTGTGAAATATTGAAAAAAGTTTTAAAAATTATATTTGAAGATAGATATGTAAATTGAGGGGGTAGTATGTATCTTTAAAATAATGTATTTGATGATTTATATATGAGTTTTTTTTTTCTTTTTTTCAATCTCACAATACTTAAGGTTGGATTTCATATAAGGGACTGGAAAGGAGAGGATTGAAATAATTTTGTTTGTTTAGTTTGTAGGATTTTAAATAAATTTGAATTTCATTATAAATAAAAACTATTATGAAAAAAATTATTAAATTGCTTTTTATTTGATTGATTATCAAGACAACAAATGTTTTTAATATATTTTAAAACATTATAATATATAAATTTTATAAAATCTCATGAAATCATAGCCATCTTTTTTGGATTTAAAAATCCTATATTTGAGGTATTTCAAAATCCTATGTTCAAGAGATTTTAAAGACATTATAGAATTTCAAATGGATATGGATTCATACATCCCACCTATAGTAATTATTACCTACTATTTCAAAAAAATACCTAAAGTTTGAGCCATCATTTAATTGTTCCGCTATCTCTCTCTAATATTATTCTTTTTTTTGTTTCTTTTCCTTTTTATACAGAAAAAGTTCTGGTCGATTTGAGTTTTTTCACCCTCAAATAAACCGGAATCGGGTTTCTATCAATACTTGATCACACGCACAAAAAGAAACTGACGTTACAACAATGTACAAGAATAAGTCATGTAAAAAGACCCGTCAGCCAAAAGGCGAAGGAACGGGAGCGGTCCCACAAGTGCATCGGACCTCTTAATACTTCCCATACCACAAATAATGCAGCCAGGTGACACGAGACCTGAGAATTTGGCCCCACATATCGCAAATGTCATACCCAATAGTTGATAAATGGCTGATAGTGGGCTGCACAGAACTGTGAAATGGTCTTCTAACGGGTCGATGGACTTATTGGTTAAGTCCCTTTGAAGATGTATGTCGATCACGCTTCTTAACTCCTCTTGCTTCCCAGGAGGTGCTTTAGATAAGAGCAGCTCGAGCATCTGTTTGGCGTACCCGTAATTTTGCACATCCATGTTTCTCTTGATGGCTGTTCGAATGCAATTTATTCGGTGTTTTGCTTGTAGCGGGAGTGAACCGAGATGACGGGATAATCTTGCCATCTCGTCTTTTGCACTTATGGCACTTGGACCTTAACTCTTTAAATTCGATCGATTTCCTATCTATAAACGAGGGGCTGTATACTTGGTGCTGATTGTATCTTACTACCTGGTAAGAAATGATGTTTATCTACACTTCTGATTGAGTCAGCCACCAATGTGAACCTCTGAGTCGAACAGTGCTTACCCATATTGTTTTTTTTTATCGTAAGCACTTGCATTAAACTTGGCAAACAACAAATTTTAGTCGGTGCTTACCCAGACCAAACCTCTTATTCAGACTACACTTTTACCCAGTTAGCACTTACCCAGACTGAACTCTTATCCCACTACTCGGTTAGAGCTTATCCACTTTGTGTTGGTAAATGGCCCATAAGTTAGAAATTAGTGGTTATTACTTATTAGAGTGATTTGGTTTGATAACCTCATGATATTTATTAGCTTCCACCTATAAGAATGATTTTCCTTGATTCTGTTGGGTTTTCTTCAGCAACCAACGGGCATTTAGGGGCCGTTTACCTAAATGCTTACCTAGTAAGCGCTTTACCGGTAGGAGTAACACTATAAATTATTTTATCAGGTAATATTGTGGTACATCAAAACGATATTGTATGCAACAATTTACTCGGTAAGCTCGGACAGGGGCGGATCCACTATATAAAGATTGTTTGCAGATGCAACCATAAAATTTTGGGGGTTAAGTGTAAGTTTTTTAAGGTTCTTAAATGTGAAACCATAAATTTTTAGGGGGTGAAACCATGAATTCTTTTAGGATGAAACCATGAACTTCAAAACTTTTCAAGGTTATATGTGAAAAATTAATAGAGAAAAGGTCTTCCACATGATGGTTGATGAAAAGTTACAATTTCCACCCTTTAAAGACTGATGTTTTTAGTTTACATCCTATATTTTTCATTTTTCATTTGATACCCACATCATATTAGTTGCTAAATCAATGTTTAGCTAAAAATATACTAAAATAATACATATTTTATTTTTACAAATTACACCGTTAAAAAGATCTTGTCGATAGCTTCGAAATGAGTCCAATATTGAATATAATTCATATATGATAAATGCAATATTTAGTTATTATTATGTCTTGATGTTGTCAACTGATTGTTTTTTCCAAAATTTTGAATATATCAAAAAATGGAGTCAATGTAATAACTTTATAATTAACTTTTAAGTACTATTTATTGTGATAATTGTTTTGCATATTTTTATTAGTTAATTTTTATTTTGTATTACGATAGTTGGTGCAACCCTTAGAAAAATTTTCTAGATCCGCCTTTGAGCCCGGGTAAGAGTCGTCACCCTCTCTTACCGAGTAAGACTCTCCATCTTTATCATTGCTCTTACTGGGTGAGATTCTTGATCTTTGTCATGTTCATTCAGTGAGGAAAATTACTTGGTAAGCATAGTAAACGGCCCCTTACTGTGTATATGCCTTAACCCTGTTTCTAAATTCTTGACTTGGTTCAGCTTATTTGTGTAAAATGACTCAAAAAGACATTCCCCCGTACTAATTCAAACAAATCAGTTTGTCAACAGTTTGTTGTTTAATTAATACCAAAGAAAGAAAGAATCATGAATTCAAACAAAACACTGTAACTCAAACAACTCAGTTTGTCAACATTAGTGTTTGGGAATGCTGATGAAAAGTGTTTATCTCCTTATCTCATTTTTAAAGAAGTTAAAAAATTTTGACTTCCTAAAAAACTTCTTATTAGCTTTCCCAAAAAAAATATAAGTTAATCCAAACACTTTAAAAACAACTTATAACTTCTTCAGAAAGAAGATAAATCATAAACACCTTTAAATAAGCAAACACCCAAAACACCCCTAAAATAGTCATACAAAATTTCCCTAACCCTTTATCGGTCCATGAAATAAGCCCTCGTTGGACTAGTTCTTAACTAGTTCAGCCAGAACATAACAAAAAATGAAATCAAAGAAAATTATGATAAGAAGCGTAATTAGGAATTCGAACCTTTGGATCAATCTGAATCAAAGAACAACACTAATGAGATGCACCTGATCAAATCCCGTAAAAAGCAAAATCCATAGATAGTGGTGAGATTAAAAGTGATTAAGGGTCCAGATCTTTTATCTTTTATCTCACACGAACAAACGGAACTCAAATACAACAAAAACCTCGTGTAGAATCAACCAATATTTGAGTTCGTATACATAAAAAAAAGGTGTGGTCGATTTGAGCTTTTTACACCCACAAATAACACCTAAAACATACATTCATCCTACACAAACAACGAAACTGGAATCGGGTTTCTATCAACTCTCGCCTTACCATACCACACGCGCAAATAGAAACCAACATTACAACAATGTACGGGAATTAGTTATGCAAAAAAGATCGATCAGCCGAATGGTGAAGGAACAGGAGCCGGTCCCGCAAGCGCATCGGACCTCTTAATACTTCCCATACCGCAAATAATGCAGCCGGGTGAAGCGAGAGCCGAGAATTTGGCCCCGCAAAGATCGCAAACATCGTACCCAATGGTCGATAAACGGCTGAGAGTGGCCGCACAGAACTGTGAAGGGTCTTCCAATGGATCGATGGACTTATTGGTTAATCCCCTTTGAAGACATATGTCGATCAGGCTTCTTAATTCCTCTTGCTTCCCGGGAGGTGCTTTTGATAAGAGCAGCTCGAGCATCTGTTTGGCGTACCCGTAATTTTGCACATCCATGTTTCTCTTGATGGCCGTTCGGATGCAATTTATTCGGTGTTTTGCTTGTAGAGGGAGTGAACCCAGATGACGTGATAATCTTGCCATCTCGTCTTTTGCACTGATGGCACTTGGACCTTGAACTCTTTGAAGTCGACCGATTTCCTATTTACGTAGCAATATTAGAATCTCGTACAGCAAATTAAAGCTTCAATACCGTAAGAGAGGGGCTGTATACTTGGTGCTTGATTGCATCTTACTACCTGGTAAGAAATGATGTTTACCTACACTTCTGAATTCTGATTGAGTCAGCCACCAATGTGGAACGTTTGAGTCACATAGTGCTTACCCAAATTGTTTTTTTCTTATCGTAAGCACTTGCATAAAACTTGGCAAGCAACTACTTGCTTACCCAGACCAAACCCCTTATCCAGACTGCATTCTTACACGGTTAGAGCCTCTTCTTAAAATGTTTGTTGGGTGGGTGTTAGAGTGAAACAGAACTCTCTTGAAGATTATGTGTGCATACATATATATGTGGATCAAGATTTCAATAATTACCATGGGATAGATGGCATGAGATGCAATCCAAAAGGTTTACAGTGTTTAATGATATCAGAATGGTGCCTATTGATTCTATTAAGATGAAGGAATAACATACCTGAAGAAGAGTGACTGCAATTTTGTACTGAGCACAAATTGTGGCTTGTGCCTTTACGTCTGCTCCACGGGAGTAGTCCTTTGCTAATGCCAGGAAAGCTTCATCAAAGCAAGACAATGCATCTGGTAATTGATTCTGCTCAAGATGGACAAGTCCCGTCTTGAAACAAACTGAAGCAGCCGCCCCACGAGGAACCTATTACAACAAATTTTGTTATTAGAAAAGCGTGTAGATGAAAGTGAATGATGAATCCCGCTAAAACTTTTTTGCAGGGTTTTTCACCGACTATGCTACATCACTTGACTAAGGATCTTCTAATATAGTGGCATTGCTTTTTAGTCAGGTCAGATAGCTTAAAGCGAAAATTTTGTAGATTCAAGTTTGTTATAATGTAGAATAAGACATTTTTAAGCATAACTTGAAATTTTTAGGAGTAAAAGACCATCTTTACCAAAGCCACTATACTTGGGATGTTGCATAAATCAAATTAAAGAACCCCCAGGCCTTTTGGGTGGGCCCGACTGGGCTTTTGAAAAAAATGGTTATAGAAAACCAAAAAACAACTTAATTTACTTCTATGCACAAGTGCATAAGGTCCAAAGGAAAGGGCAACAAGGATGTTCCTCAGTTTTCCATTTTTTAAGGTTTTCCCTTGAACCTCCCTATATGTGTGTGTGAATATATTCATGGAATCGAAGTCACGTGATTGTTGCATAAAGTGGGTAAAAGATTTTAAACTGAAGGAAAAAAAAGCTTGTTCACCTGTCCTGGACGCACAGACGTTGGAGGGGGTGGCTCAGAAGGTTTTGCAGCGTTTACAGAACCAGGACCTTCAAGAGAGCTCAGGTCAAGCGGCTGGGTGGAGATAGGAACATTGGCAGCCTGGACATGAGGTTGGTGCATAACTACAGGTTGACCCATGGATTGGGGTGGAACGCCACCATCAGGAAGTCCGAATGACTCTGTAGACACCGGATGCATGGACACTTGAGGAATCCCACTAGCAGGCACACCGACATTAGGCCCAGATGGGTTCACTTGATTTTGTAAGACCTGATTGCTTTGAACCCCTTGAGGATTTTGATCATATCTCGACAGGTAAGTACCAGGAGGCGGCAATGCTGCCGCAACCTGGAGAGACGGTATCGTGTTCTGAAAGAAGTCCTCCGGGATGGGACGGGGCCCAACTGCAGCTCCGGTAGCCGTGGGACCCGGAGGAAATACAGGCGGCGTTTGTGCGAATGAGCTGGATGCAAAAGGATCAACCGGGGTAGGAACTGGAGGAGGATTTGCAGTCCCACCGCTAGGAAGAGCCGGTTGAGGAGGATTCATGTTAAGGTCTTGGAACTGGCTGGTTAACGATTTAGTCCTACTGATTGGTGCACCCAACGGTTCGCCAAGTTTAAACTGCTTTGTGGCTTCCTTAATCTTATCTACATCAACGGTAGAAGAAGCAGCCGGTTTTATCCTTATGCGCAACTTTTTCGTTTTAGAAATGCCCTCCTCGTCGCTGCTGCTGCCATCTCCGGCAGTACCGTATAACGTTCTCTTAAATTCTTCCTCAGCCTTCGCCTGTTCGTCTGCTGCACCGGAATCTGCAGAGGTCTTTGTAAGAGAGTCGAGATTCATCAATGAATCGCCTCTCGAAGCAGCATCCGTGGACGGCTTGTTTGTGGGACCAGTAAGAGATGCCGGAAGACCATCAGACTTGACGTCGATTGGTTCAGATTTGAACGCTTTGACCAAACTACCCTCACTAACCTCGACAATGTTACCCCTTCCTTTGATTAAACCAAGGTAAACTCCGATGTGGTCGGTGGATAATGACGGGATGCTCCCGTCATCAGTTCTCATATACGGCATCACCTCGGCCGCCAGCTCCCATTGCGGCATGCTCTTCGTGCTGGAGGGTGTTTTGATTTCCCAATTTCCACCACCCCATTCGGGTCCTTTAGGAACCATGCTTTCAGCAGCAAAGTTGGCGAAAATGCCTTGTGTCCACCCTGTGGAACGAACTCTTAGTATCCTTTCACAGTATCGCCTTAACTCTGAATCGGCATTCTCTTCTTCCAATCTTTGGGCAAGGCGCCGCATCGCGCTAGGATTAAGGTGGCAGATAAATAGGTCAAGCATGCTTTCGTAGTCGGATATAACTTCGAAAGTCTCTTTTGCACTGTCGAACTGACCATACCTGCAATTTAGTATTGCCGTTCCCATGTTAAGAAAGTATGAAAGAAGAAAAATACTTTAGTGTCAACTGTTCCACTAATGAGAATTGAATCTCATGAGAAATCTATTTATTTCATTAATACAAGTTCTGTCTTTCATGGCTCCAATATGAACTTTTAATCCAATAGCATGGTTCTATTTTTGACAAGAATAAACATTGATGACAATTTCAGGAAAGAGAACCAAATAAATGTCAAGAAGCTAGGTATGAATGTGCTTCAAGAATGATATTTATAAGAAATGTATCTTAGCTGCTTACTTGATACAGGCGTATCCCAATTGTCGAAAGCGGTGGAATAAGTGCGACGTTGGAGGGCACTGTGGATAATCTCTAGATCGCAGAAACTCGTCCTTTAGAACAGACAAAGCTGTTGAAAAGCGACGAGCTTTAATAGCATAGACTCCCCGCAGCACCTAATTTAAATCACAGCAAATTAATAAAATGAAGCTGAAAAAAAGGGTGCCCTTTTAATGGTCATATGATGTACTAGTCACCTGAGTAAATTGAGGCCCTGATTGGGATAATGATACAGCTAGATCACCACACACTGGAGCACCTGTTGCAAGGATATCAAGAGATCTTGGAGTAATCCGTAAGCTGTCAAACCTTCAAAAGATAATATTATCATGGTGTCAGATGTTTCGAGGAAGAACGGGTCTATAGAAACAACATGAAGTCTAACGTCTATTGTAGAAAAGAGATGTCAATCTTTCTGCCCCAAACAAAACATGCATATAACTGGGAGAAGGAACCTTGATGTTATTTGGTATAATATCTCTGACAGGTCAAGCTTCTGCTCGAAGTTTTGTTGCATGGTGCCAAATCCAATAAGAAGAGGTTCAAGGAGCCCTACAAGGCAGTGCTTTATCTCCATAGCCTTCTTTTGTCTTGGATTTATTTCCGTCGGGTTTGCAAGCAACAATCGATCGTTCAAAGCCCCAACCAGCACTGCTTAAGATATTGTAGTTTTGATGATTCAGAATGAATTAAATACACATAGCAGGATTCTCTAAAGTTCTTTAGCCAACAAAGACTAAAACAAGTGCACAGACACAAACTCAGAAATGAACAAATAGATTATAGATCTCACCTGCATTGGGCATGCTGGTTGAAAGAATGGTCCTTACTTTTCCATCCCAGCCAAGCACGCTGATGGCAGTGTTTGTGGAAAACAGAAGGGCTGGCCCAACCCAAAGAAGAGATCTAAAGTGATCTTAAGTTAAGAGTCCAAATAAATTAACAACTCGATCGTAATGGATCATAAATGAAAAGGGATAAAAACTCGGAACAAATAAAACTAAATCTGACAGCCGAGGATATTGAAGGAAGCCCTTTATCGAATTTCGTGGAACTGCTTGCGAGAATATCTAGATCAGCAGAGACAATAAGTACTCTCTCTGTAGTTAATATTCCAGCAACACATCCCCTAAGAGTTTCTTGCCAGTGAACCTGAAAAGGTATGAACATAATATAAAGCCCCACTAAGAATTGCTATATGCAATATAACCGAGCCAACAATAGGTTCTTAATTTTAACATTATTTGGTCAACTTGACTTAATTTTAATCTGCAGTCAGGCTCTGCAATATGTAGTGGTGTTTGAGTTTGTAAAAAAAAAACAAGTTTTTGTCAAATTTTGGTGACCTGATGGTTCCATCCGAATAAAATGGTTCCCTTGGTGCTTTTTAGCACATGGTATGGTTCTTAAGATTCACTCGTGGTTTTCCTGCTTCCATGTTATGCTTAAGCAGGATATTTATAGACGCTAAAAAAACATTGGTGACCGACCATGAGGTTATTTCGTCTAGGTGCAGGCTGCTTTGTATTACTGCAGTAGATTATCATATGAATAGATGTTGAATCGTATACTCATATCAGTTATTCCCTTATATTGCAAAACCTCTTTGAACAGTTAAGCTACTAACCTGTAAAACAATCTCATTTGCTTTCAATTTGATTGACTTTTTCCCTTCACCTTTTGTTGACATATTAGGACCGTCTGTAGTAGAAATGCTATATCCATGAACAAGTCTTGCCATGCCAATTTTGTCCCCAAAAGAAGCAAACATCAAAGTTGATTCTACAATTCAATAAATCTTGATCAGATTGTGCAAGTAACAACAAGCAGCATCAAACGCCAAAGAAACTATTGCTTACCTACTGGAGTAGAAAAAATGCGATCAACTTCACTTTCAAAGGTGAACTGCTGTGGACCCTTGATAGAGGAAACGTCAAGATTTTCATATTGCTTTTCATCATCTATCATATTCTTTTCAGCAGCCGGTTTTGAAGAACCTCCAGGCAAAGTATATACAGAAAGTTCAATCCTATCCTCATCAAGAATGGCAAATTGGCCATCATTTAGGCCAATGAATGCAGCATCTCGACCTGAAAAGTTCCCAAAAAATCATGATTCCAAAAATCAACAATAAAATGAATCTAGTAGAACTTATAAAGTCCTCAGTTATTATAAATCAGAACTGACCTTTAATTGTATTGGCTTTACTGTTTGATGACTGAGAATTGGTGTTTTCCCAGTAAAGTACCACTTCACTAGCAGCACCATTAAACTCGTAAACTATAAGAAACATGTGTTGCTTTCTACTGTGGAGCAAGTATTTCCCATGGAATTCAACGTGTCCGGGCATCTGAAAGTAGATGACCAGAAGCTCAGCGTAACAGTTTATTCATTTGGAAATTGGAAACGACAGAGATGAGAAATTTTTATGGTACCGATGCAAAAAGCTTCTTGTAGACAGTTTCAGCTCCAGAAGACAGGTTGTATGCCATCAGGTTTACACCCTCTATATAGAAAGCCCTTGTAGGATAATGAAGAACCCGATTCTCTTTACTGAAAAAGTTTAGCTCCAAATGAATTGGCTGTCGAAGTTGCCAATTGCAATCAGAAACATTTGCAAAGTTGAGCAACACACATGTAGAAGTCACTAGCAAACTAGATTACCTGGCAAACTGGAATGTCCTTCAGATAATTTTTAGTATCTAAGATGGTGATGAGAGGCAGACGCGATATTGGGGCACTTTTTGCATGTCCTTCCATGAAGTGCTGCAAAACCAGACAAACCAAATGAATTTTATCTCCTTTAAGTACACAAATATTATAGCATGAATAAGATGGAGAAGTGAAAGGTTGAGGTCCATATAGATGCTTCCACGGCTCTAGGGAACACATCGATTCAGATCTTGAAAGTTAAAACTAGTAAATTCTTTTCAGATCTTGACACATAATGCAATTGTTTTTCTGTTCTTGTTGAAGCTTCTCCATTTTCATCATTCTGATGGCTTTTCGGATGAGTTTATTTTGGATATGGAACATGGAGAGATTTATGACTTTGCTAGGCAAGATGGCCAGACGGGTATATTGAGACACATTGATGGATAAGATCAAATCGAATACTTGCTGGAGAAGGTTGCAGTGAAGCCTGTCATAGAAAAATTGAGGCAACCAGTGGCAGAGCCACATACAAAGTGATGAGATCTCTTGATCCCAGTCAAAATTTAGAAAAAACTGGATTTAGCTTTAAAAAGAATTACCCTTCACAAATGGATTAGTTTAAAGAACCCATCCAATTTTTACAAGATGCCACACATTTGAATTTTTTTTCCACCAAAATCAAAAGATAAATTCATCTCAATATCTTGTATCTTGTATCTTGTTTTGTTAAATCCATTTCAATGTCAGGCACATCTCAATATCTAGTTCTTCTATATTGTTTTATTAATTCCATCTCAATATCTTCTTGTTTTAGCTTTAATATGAATCGATTTATCATAGTTAATTGTTTTATATGCTCAAAGCCTCAAAACAATTATCTAGAGATAGAATATATAAATTTATGGTATAATTTGCTATTCAGGTTAATCGAAATAGTAAAAGAGTAGCTCAAACTGAACCATTTAACTGGAAAGCAAAATAGCCCAAAACCTTTTTGGTCGGGTGGGTTATTCTGTTCCGGAAAAAATTTCAACACTCCTAAGTCTGACCCAGTCACCTAAGTTTCTAGATCCGCCACCAAGAGGCAGCACAGCTTGAAATGGTTGGATCATCTGCAGCATACACCTTTAAATGCACAAGTTGGAAGAGGAGACCTGTACCAAAAGAAGGTTGCTGGGAGGGAGGTAGAGGTCGACCGCCATTGACATGGGGAAAGTTGGAAAGAAAGATTTGCATGAGTGGAATATACTAAAGGGGTTGGCCTTGAATAGGAGTGCGTGGAAGAATAAAATTAACTCTTGGTAGCCCTAGCGTGTTCCATTGTTTCTATCCGCTTCCAACTTTATCCGTTACTAGTGATGATGATATTTTTAAGTTTTGAGGTTATAGCATTTATAGATGCGGCATATTCACAATTTTATCATACAACCTAAAAATAAACTCTCCCCTACTCAAAATAGAAAGAAAGAAAGAAAGTGCCACTAAACTCTTAACCTTTGTGTCAAACCTGGATCTGAAAAAAGCAGAATTGATATGAATTTGTTCAAATTTTTACTATCCACGTGAACTTTATAGTGAAAATGGAAGTGTAGACTGTAGTTGGACAGAGGGAGCATTATTTCAGTGAAGCGTTAATAAGTTAAGAACACAAACGTACACTGAAAAGAAAAGCCTTGCGTGCTATGTCTGAGATTGTAAGCTGACTGGGCCTGGCAAACAAGAAATTGTTAGAAAAATGAAAATCAAATATAAAATCATGAGGACCTTCATCCTCTTATCCTAATGCCAGAAAAGAAAGGAGTCCGAGAGAGGGGGGGGGATAGAGAAATTGAGCTTTTGCATAACATGTCATAGTATGAATATCCAATAAGCACAAAATCATCTTTCAGTCATGCACAAATGCAATAATTGAACTGACCCTTTCATATGATGCTCTTGCAACTGGGCTTGAAGTTGATGGTCTGCTAAAACTCCTGATGACCCAAGGGCTGAAAGTTTCTCCTTCAATGCAGATGCTGAAAATCACATGCAAATTAGTATAGAAAGTGACTACTGGTGTATTAAGAAAAGTATGTGCTTGAAAGGAGGTTAAATCAGAGTGTAAGAGAGTTGGCATTTCAAGCGGACTGCTGACACTTTCTTACCAAGCTTACCATTTCATGGATTTTATTTGGAACTTTTTTCGTATAACACTTCTATACACTTTAAATACTCATAACTGGAATTCTTACGTTTGCAATAAATTGTCTAAGTACATTGTTATGCAGTGTGATTCAAGGTTCCAAGAAATCTGCATGATTTGAGTTACTTCCCTTAAAAGGTCATCTTGCTGGATATCATAGCCAGGACATGAGTAGCATCCAAAGATATGGAGTAATGTAGGGCTCACAGTTTTTTGCTAATGAGAGCATTAATCTTAGGGGAAGTTTACCAAACGCTTACCCGAGTAAGATCTTACCGGTAAAGTCAACACTATCACTTACTTAACGGGTAAGACTATGGTCCACAAAAAGGGTATTGAGTGCAACAATTTTTCCGCTAAGCGCTAACCATGGTAAGAGTCTTCGCCATCACTTACTAGTTAAGAGTAAGACTTACGGTCCTTGCCTTAGCTCTTAGCATGTAAGATTCTTGGTCATCCATATTCATCCGGTAAGGTAATGTGACTCGGTAAGCACTTACCTGAGTACGCGTTTGGTAAACGGCCCCTTAGTCTACCCTAATGCACTTTTTTGTTCACAGTGCAAGCTGGACATAATGGGTTGCTATGAGAAACTAAATATATTGCTAACTGATGCACCTAAAAGAAGACTGAGCACAGCCATGGTCACATGACCAACAAATAACGTTCCACAACAAGAAGCCAGTTACAATGTCAAAAATACGACTAAAATCACCTGAAGATCCCCTTGCACTTTGCAGAACTGCAAACAGTTGCTTCCTTCCTTCCCTAGTGTAGGCAGCTTTATTTTTTGCATTGTCCCCGCCCGTCATATTCTGCTAGAAAATAACCAGTCAATTCTTTGAATATCAACAATCTATCCAGATATGTAGATAGATACAATGACAAGACTTAACTGCAAACATCAAGGCTGCTAAATTTAATTTTGGATGGACTTCTAGACTTCTAATTCTTGGTAAGGGATAAACAGTTTCACCACCTTGTTGGGATAGAATCCGTGGGATATCAATCTGCTCAATTGCTGCAAAACATTAAAGAAGAAGATTAATGTATTACGCCATCACCAATATACGATAAACACTATCAAGAACAAATATGATGTGCAAGAGGATTAATTCCAAAAAGTTGCCCATTTAAAACATAAACTACAGTTTAGAAGTATAGTCTAAACCCTTAGCATGTGTCACTTGTTTAAACTGGTTTTCCTTCAGACTATTATTGCAACTGTGTCAAAAATCAACCTATTTAACTACTAGATATGTTGTCGTTCTCTTCCTAACCTTTGTTTCTGTAGCATGTAGGTCTGCTCAGAACTTTATTGTTTGACAAAAATGTATTCTTATGCTCTGTGCATCTGTGTTGACAACTGGATAGTATCTTAACTGTATCAACAGCATCAAAAGTAGTGATATAGTCTTTTTGTCTAAATGGACTTGCAAGGATATTTTGTTATTTAATGAACATGTAGGGTTTTACTGATGGGCTCTTATTCTATTGATGACCTCAGATCTAAATCCATTGTGGTCCAATTGGCCTCTTTTTTTGTTTAAAGGGACTCCTTGTGTTGCATAAAATTTCTATAACATTCTTATGTTCAGTAACAAACAAACCAGGGTCTGAACGTTTTTGCCAGCCACCATATTTGAACAGAAAAGAAATTCTATACACCCTTACTAACCTGCAGGCTCAAAAAAGTTGGCTTGCATAGGAGGCCTATTAGAATTCAGCACAACTCGTGTTTTCCAAACTTGAAGAGTTCCATCCTTGGACAAGGTAACAAGTATGCGCAATATGGGGAGCCAGGCAACCGATATAATTGGCTGAGAACCCACTTGTGTACTGCAAATTGCAAGAGTAAATGGAATTCAAGTAAAACTTTACTGAACAGTAAAAGCATTGGGAAGGATAAGTATTGATATGATTAAAAAGCGATTAACAAAGAAAATGAAGATGTATAACTAAGCAACATGTTATCCATAAGTTTCTGGTCACTGAAGAAGCACTAGAGGTTTCCAGATGGATGGAAATCCTCCAAAGACATATAAATACAGAAGAGAAAGCTTAACATGGCATACGGAACTTTCATTCTAAATACAGATTGTTGCCAACGTTAAGAATTAAATCACAATTCACAACTGGCACTTTTTCAAAGAAAAATTGCTGATAAATGTTGTATCAGCAAGGATGCAGCTTGCTCAGCTGGGTCCTTACAGGAGTAAGAGTCTCAATACTAGAAAATGATCCAGATAATCGAGCAAACATAACTCATGACAGATAAGCCAATTAAGTACATGAATTTAAAACTGAAATATGGTATCATAGTTTGGACAAACAGAGAGGCTAAGGATGTTCAAGTGCTGCAACTAACTGCAGAGCAATTTTTATGCATCGTCATAAGACCATTTAGGTAATCTTGCATAAGCTTGCTTTTAAACATAACTTCTTATGCTCAACCTTATGCTCGTTTTACCCATCATTTTCAGTGATCAATTTTCAGTGTGTTACATCAAACGGCCTCAGGTTGGTATTGCTTGTTGTGTCTTCCAGCCAGGTACCAAAATTGTAGAAGTTCTGAAGGTTGTTATTGAATTATAAGTATGTCCTAGAACTTTGGACCTAACTGCTAGAAAGACCTTAATATATTATTGTGAATCTGTGATTATCTAAAGTTATTTAAATCTTATCATAAATAGAAATAAAAAAGGACATAAAGGAAGACGCCTTCATCCCTATCCAAGTTTTACTATGAGACTTATTTTGTCAAACGAAGTCCTTTAAGCTTTGATAGTTTGTAAGCCTCAGTGTTCAGTGACAGCAGCACAGCCACAAAACAAAGGATCAGATCATACTAATTTATTTGCCTTTACGCAGATAAAGCTTTACTAAATTTATGAATGGAAGGAACACACAGACAACTTACATGCCAATCATGATAGGTCTCTCAGTTGACACATCCCAAGCAAGAAGCGTACCACGTCTGTCACCAACAAAAATCCATTCCAGTGTTGGATGAAAAGCAAATGCGCCAGCACCGAGAAGCTTAATGGTGTTATCAACTACAGGTAGAACAAAACATATGATTGATCATGTCAAATGGACCTAATCACCTAATGTTTTATAAACTACAAAATAATAAATCAAACTTGTTCAGCTTCACTCTTACGTTGTAAAGTGTAGAGAACAGCATATGTATGGATGTTATAAGCTCGAATCAGACCATCTGCATAGCCGACATACTGAAATGGAGAAATGAAATCGTTATAAAGTTGTATCGAGACCAAAACCTATATGAAGAAGGGAATGAAAGCATAGAAGATATAATAACACTTTGGGAAAATGGTTGGAACATAGAGAAAGAACTTACCAACACAGCAAGGCGAGGATGGCAAGCAAGATTGATGATGGGTTTCTTAAGATCTGTCTTTATTTTCGTTGGAGCTCTTCCGCCTTCAACAGTTCCAACGACTTCATGCAGCAAAACAATAATCGGATTTAGATCAATTACTCTAGTAATTTAGGACATGAACTACTAATTCTAGCATTGATTACTTAGAATATTGCGAAGATGGTGTAGCTTTATAGGGATTGTTTGAGTCAAACTATCTCCTATTCCCTCCTTGTCCATTTTAAAAATAATTCAACAGCAAATCAATCTCATTCTCATATCTAGAAGTTACTTTATACAGATTACTGGAAGTTTTATCCTTGGAGAATATACTCTTCAAATTGAAGTTTTCAAATTTCAGCCACAACGATATGCCAACATAAATACATAATAAGCAAACTGATTTAACCACGTATTGCAGCAGATCCCTTCCCTTATGTGTCAAATTCATGGAGAATCTAACTTTCAGTTATGAATGCCTCCCACAGGTTCTTTTATCATTTTTTGTTTGGTAATTGGTCCTTTCAGATATTCTTATATTAACACTTCCCCTAAAAGAGTACAGTAGCTGTAAGTAAAAACTCTAATTGAACAGGGCGCTAATAAAATACTACTAGGATCAAGTGAAAAGATGGTATGCAGTCACTGCACACATTTTCAGCAACAAGGACCCATTTGCGTGTTGTAAAGCATAAACTTCACATAGTACAACTACTTTATCTAGGAATCGAGTAATTGAGACTAAAAATTAGTGCAATGGCGTTCATATTTACTCCCAATAGGATGAAATGCTATTTGGTTTTTTTGAAATTTGGACATTGTCCGGCTGATTGTTGAAATCAATACAACCAAACTTTTAAATATAAAAAGATGTTCTTACTTAAGAAATATTTATATACTTTCAAAATTGAAGGGGACGCCTAGATCTTGCTAAATATATCAATGATCAAGCTTTTAAACATATAAATACATACATGTGCTTACATATACAGCTTATTAAACGAATGTCCACTTTAAGAGTGCTAGACTGCTAGCATATAGTTGATGAGAAGGAAAATGAAGACAATGCTCAAACGCGATGAATAACTCCAAACCTTATAAATCGTAATTAGTGTGGAAGAAAGCATACAATATATGTGCTTGCAAGGTCCCTAAAGCTAGTAATAGTAAATTAGTAATAAACTAAAGGACCTAGAAATAATTAGAACTAGAAGTAAATCTATCTAAGGCATAGACGTGTATCATCCACTAGCACTTACCATTGTTATTTTCGAGTATACAGCCAGAAGGCAGATAGAAGGGTGTATGTATATTATATGTTTCACATATACGTAGAGGGTATGCC
>LUCG01273334.1:0-20345 GCA_001633085.1 Carthamus tinctorius | reverse complement strand
GTGTGTGAGGTGGGTTCTTACGAGAACGATGTCAATTTAAGAAAACGCGAGGACGATTCTCAGCCACGCATTTTTGGTTAAGGGGGACGCGATCACGGAGGATTAACGCGATTCATGGAGGGTGGAGATGATTAAAGAAGGGTGACCCGGTCAAAACCGCCTTTATTGACCGGATGAGTGGTTGAGAATGGTCCTGTCAGGGNTATATATATATATGTGTGTGTGTGTGTGTGTGTAAATTACATGATTGGTCCCTGTAGTTTTCTTATTAATTGTTATTAAAATATGAAATAGAGTAAAATGAATATAATACCCCTCTATTTAACCTACTTAACACATCCTTTTTAGTGGTGTTAGGATAAGGAGATTAAAGACGTGTGAAAATATAAACAACTTAGACATTTTCATAATTATTTAAAATTAGAAACGTACAATTTGATTTTATGTAAATCACAGGAACCAATCAAGTAATTTACTCTAACTTATAATAGTAAAATAACAAAAATATTTAAACCAAACACTTTATTGTGAAATAGAGCTACGTGATAGCTTTGCCCTTATCATATGAATGTATGGCGCAGGAAAGAAACGGATAAGAAAAAGAAAAGCAATTTTGCTTTCCTTGAGGACTTAAAATTAGAAGATAAAAGATTCAATTATTAGAAGAGTTTTTATTTTACATATTATAGTATTTATTAAAATACTTTTTATTTAATAAAATATGAACCATAAGCACAAATTCATAACGACATGACATCATAACTTAATCAGTTGTTATGAATTAAGTTTATACAAATGTTAAAGAAATGTAAACCGACTTAGGGAGTCGTTCACCAAATTCTTATCGGGTAAGCGTTTATCGGCATAAGATTCACATCCAACTACCCGGTTGGTTATGTAACATTATTAGCCTTGAAAACAGATTGTTGGTAAGAATTTTAGACATGATAAGCGTTTACTGGGTAAAA
The DNA here is from genome assembly GCA_001633085.1 of Carthamus tinctorius. Lineage (NCBI taxonomy): Eukaryota > Viridiplantae > Streptophyta > Magnoliopsida > Asterales > Asteraceae > Carthamus > Carthamus tinctorius. The sequence continues at coordinate 19,377 of LUCG01273334.1, read as the reverse complement.
GTCATCTCCGACACTTACCTTGATAAGAGTCTCGACCTTTAGCTCATTTCTTTGTCTTTTACTGGGTAAGTTTTTTGATCGTTGCCTTGCTCAGTCAATAAGGCAAATGACATTGGTAAGCGCTTACCCCAGTAAGCGTTTAACAGCTGGCCCCTTAAAGATTGTTTGAGTCTTTATATAAATGCACTAAAATATTTATACAAACAACAACAATGGAAACATCCAAAGACTCAAACAATCTTTAAGTAGGTTTACATTTTCTTTGAAACGACAACAAATATATTAACATCACCAATAGATAATCAAATACAAAGATGGTAGCATTCGATATTAACATACACACTACCAATGTTCGATCAAGAGCTACTCACTTACAGACTTAAACCTTAGGGACATTGATTACCACATCAAACATAATCTAAAGGAAGGAAACAAGTTGCCACAACAGGATTCGGTTTACATTTCTTCAACCACTCATGTACAAAACAACACATTGAGGGTTTAAGTCCATCCTTTTGTTCCCAACTTCCTCACTTTAGCGACAATGAGTATGCACCATTTCTTTTTTGTAAATTAAGTTTCTTTAATAAAAATTTAATTGTCATTAGTTGTTTGTGTAGTACAAGTAAAAGCACCTAATATGGGTTGTTAGCTTAGAATATTAGGATCACAATTCAATTTTTAAGTTTTACCTTTCAAAAGTTTATATAATAGAAGCATAAGTTATGAATTACGTTATGTTTCTTATAGTTACAAATTTTGTTGGATTCTGAATGTAATCCTTGAAATATTGGATTACATTCGAATATTTTAGCATAGGGGTGAACATAGGTTCGATTAATTGGATTGAAGATATTTGAACAACTCAATTCAATGTCTATGGTTAGAAAAATCTCAGCCCAATGTGACCACCAAAAAAAGTACTATCAAACCTAAACTGAACTGTGCGGATTAAATTAGTTAGGTTGAAGTTTTGATATATCAAAAAATTCGGTATGTTCATTACATTCGATTAATTTGTACACCTTATATGATCATATTTATTGAATATATATACGAAAACAAATGTAGGAGTCATATAGAAACGGGTAAAAGATTTATAGTATATGTATATAAAGAGGGTTATGGTCTAACGCTATCATGCTAACTCCAAGAAAGAAAAGATACCAAGTTCATCAAGTCGGGTGGAGTTGTGTTTAGATAACAGTAATCCAAATCCAACCAAATACCTACTATTTGAAAACTAATAACTCGATTAAGCATCAATCGGCTTCGGGTTGGGTTATTTGACTTATTTCAAATATAGTTGGATTGAGTTGGCCGAATTGTTTAGCGTTTTTTGCACCTTTACTTTATGGTCCGTCAATAAATACATAGGGGGCGTTTGGTTCACGGAATTGGATGGAATTGTAATGGCCAGTTCCATTGACCAAATTCCATGGTCCTGTTTGGTTCACTTAATGTTAATTAAGGAATTCTTCAAATTCCTTCAACCACGGATTTCATCATTCCATACAATAATCCATGGAATTCATTGGAATCACCCCCTCTCGTTTTCCCTATCTTGGCTTTCTCGTCTCCATTTATCGCTCTCTCATTTCAAATCCTTTTACAGTACGGNATGTATATATATAATAAAAATAATATAATTTAAAGCAGTTTGGTTTGATTTTGTTCGGTTTTTCCCGGTTGAGATGGAAACCAAAACCGAAACCAAACCATTTTCAGTTTTCAATTTTTTTTTTCGATTTTTCCGTTTTGGTTTCTCGTTTTTTCCCTGGTTTCAGTTCTCCCGAGAGGCCACAATTGCCACGAGCAAACATATTAATGACGAGGAACACATTTGGTTTTTACAATCCCATTTCAATTCCATTCAACCAAACACGACTAAAATACATGACCAAATTTCATTCCAATTCCTTTAAAGTCATTTTTTTTGAAAAATTTCAACTCCATCGAATTTTATTCCATGCACCAAAGCCCCATAAAGCTGGTGAAACAAAGGCTACTTATTTTCTCTTAATTTTACAAACTTCTAAATTTGAAGTCATATTAATTATCAATATATTGCGTTATAGACTTTTCTTCTTAAAAAACTACAAAATGACTACATCACTATCTTTTATAATTTTTTAAAAAAATAGCCCTATGAAATTTAACGATACATTTAATATTTTTTATCTATAAGTTAATCAATTATATGTAACTAGACTTTAAAAGTCTAATCTTTTGAAAAACCAAACTTAATTAACCAATATTCTACGTAACAAACAAGTCTTTTCATAAAATACTCCGTCCAACCAATCTTTTATTTTTAGATATTATATTAATCACATGTCACCTTAATAATACATACCTATGTTATATATAAAACAAGAGAGGTTCATACGAGAAACATGTCAATTTAACAAAAAGAAAAAGTTTTTTTACGTACAAAATCATATATGATTAACAAAGGAAAATCCAGGTACAAAAACATGTACAAAATCATATATGATTCATATACCAAATCACATATGATTCACGTTGTTAATCATACATGATTAACAACGTGCGCGACTTGCCCGCGACTTTAAGTCGCATGCAAGTCGCCCGCGTCCTATTTTTTCGTCGTCAGTACTTAATCATATATGATTTTGTACATGAAAAAAGTTTTTATTAATATTTTTTTCTTTTTTAAATTGATATATTTCTCCTTTGAACCTTTCTCTATATAAAACACCTCTTCCAATTAATTTTTATCAAATATAATTGACTTATCTATTAATTGGGTAATTTATCATTAATTTTTTGAAAGAAAATATAATGCTCAAGTAATTTGATTATCTAACAATTTCTATTATTATCCAAATAATAATAAAAAGATTCTCCGCCGTATCAAAAATAACTCGAAAATATCTCCTATCGTATATTCTACAATGTACACATTATCCAATAAGGTAACACCACATGGCAAAACAACTATCCAATAGATTAAGCAGGGCCCCACCATTTTACAACATACAATCCTCACCGTACGCGTGGATAACATCAACGTCCAGTTCTCAAAATTTACAAATTAAAACCTTCCACTTTCACAAAATCACCAGAAATCTCACCTTCTCTTCTTCTCGTTATAAAGATCACCAAACCATTCTAATCTGCTGCTCTTCACTCTCACTCAAAAATGGCGGCCTCTTCAACGGTGTCGGTCTTCGTAGTCCTCATCATCGCCTGTTTCGCCGGAGTACAGGCCACCGGGATCGGATCCACCTTCTCCGACGAGAATCCGATCAGACAAGTGGTGTCCGATGGTCTACGAGAGCTCGAGGCTTCTGTTCTCAAAGTTATTGGTCAAACTCCTCATGCTCTCACCTTTGCTCGATTCGCTCACAGGTATATACGATCATGTTCTTAATATATAGAGCTAATCAGAAATTACAAGTTGTTCGATTCGTGTTTGACCTTTTTTTTTCCTCAATAAAGGTGTTTTAGAGTAATTAATTTTGAATTTTGTTGAATTCGAACTTGATTTTTGAGTATAGATACGGGAAGAAATACGGAACTTCCGATGAGATGAAGCAGAGGTTTTCGATCTTCGTGGAGAGTTTGGAGACGATTAGATCGCATAACAACAAGGGGCTATCCTATACTCTTGGAGTCAACGGTGAGCTTCTAATGATACTCGTTTACAATCATAAATTAGAATCCAAAAGCTTTAAACTTCAAACTATACTGTTTTGTTACTAGTGATTCATGTGCTTCTCTGTAGTTCTGTTTTTTCTAGGTCATTATTCAGAAAGGACCACAAATTGAACCATAGAATTCCACTTGTACCAAAGTATCTTAATTTGTATTATTAGTTTGTTATGGATTAGCAAGAAGTTGTTGTTTGCTTGGGGTTGACTTATGGATTTTTTGAATCCATGCTTTGATCTTGCTGTTCTAATATGGACTATGTTATGCTGGTTAGCAATTTAATTGACCATCTAGTAATAATCTTAATTTTTCTTTAGACTACAATTACAGTGATTAGGCCAAGTTTATGATATGCTTTCTCCTAATGAACTTTATATCTATTTCGAAAGGAAGTTCATTTTGATGTCATATGGACTCCTCTCAACTTCAAGATCAATATGAATTCATAATTCTTTTGAACAAGTATAAAGTATTATAACACATCAAACCATGGGATATACTACTAATGGAAAGATGGTGTAAATAAGTAAAACTGCAGCAGGATCTTTGCCATTTTGTTAAAGGATTATGTTTGACATCATTATCAATCAGTCTGTTTCATCATGTTGTGTTGTTTGAAACAGAGTTTGCTGATATGACATGGGAAGAATTCAGCAAACAGAAACTTGGAGCTGCCCAGCACTGTTCTGCTACTAAAAAGGGCAATCACAAACTCACTGATGCTGTCCTTCCTCTCGCGGTACATTGCTTATGGAAAATACCATGTTTCTTTTTTGCTGTCACTTTTTTTCACTTCACCATGATATACACTTTTGTTATAAAAGGCATGTTTGTTCATCGAGTCGTGTTGTCGTTTGAACGTATGATGGTGATTAATTGGTAGACAAAAAAAGCAATGGTAACTCGACCTCAAAGTTAAATTTACATTTTGGATTTTGTGGTGAAATGTCAGTTTTTTTTCTTCACAGATCTTTATATTTGAAAATTGTCATTGTGTTTCTCTGGAGTTCATTTGCTGACTAAACTTCTAGATGAGTCCATACCAGCTTTGATTAAATAAGGGGTTTGATTGATCACCAAACAAAAGATCTCAAATTTGGAAGTTGAGGAAGTATAATAGAAGATACAATTTGATCATTGTGATAGATTATGATCCGTAAGGAGACTAATAGGGCATAGGTGTTTTTTTCAGTACCACTTTCTCATATACCTGTTTTATATATTATTACAGAAAGATTGGAGGAAAGTGGGAATTGTGAGCCCAGTTAAGAATCAAGGATCCTGTGGATCTTGTTGGACATTCAGGTGAATCTTTAAAACCTGAGAAGATCAATACAATATAAACTGGTTTCTGCGATAGCTTAATGAATACTATTAATCATCGTTTCGTCATGCAGCACCACTGGAGCTCTTGAGGCTGCCTATGCCCAGGCTTATGGGAAGTCAGTTTCTCTGTCTGAGCAACAGCTTGTAGACTGTGCTGGTGATTTTAATAACTATGGCTGTAACGGTGGGTTGCCTTCCCAAGCGTACGAATACATCAAATACAACGGTGGACTTGACACTGAGGAAGCATACCCTTACACTGGAGTAGATGGTGTTTGCAAATACTCATCAGAGAACGCTGCTGTCCGTGTCCTTGATTCTGTTAACATCACCATGGTAATAACATGAACTATCTTATGAAAGTATATAAGCTTTTCAATATGTTTATATTTTAAATCCATTATCAAGTTTATATCTAACAAACAAAGGGTGCGCAGATTATCAAACAAGTATATGTTAACACCATATAAACCAAAAAAATGCACTTCAAAACCTTTCCAACTTGTAGATATTTACTGCTATGCTTAGGATGTCAAGGCTTGGCCATCAAACATGTTGGGCATTAGACGTCACAAAGCATGCAAAATAACCTTAATAGTTAGCTCACTTGATAATAAAAACTATCCCTTAAGGGTTTGCTTAGCAGTTGCTGAATGGTTTAGTGCTGGATGATTAAGTGGTCAGAATGATTAAGAGGCTCTTATGGTATAGTGCAAAATGAAACATGGTTGTTTGGTAATTGTTAAGGATGAAATCAGGGTAATGAATGGTTAAGGTAGGCCCAAGATACAAAATCATTCATAGGGAATTAGAACCATTAAGAGGCAAACCTTTTTTTTTACTAGACAAGATTTACCTCGTAGTGATTAAGAGGCTACCTCTTAATGGAACTCTTAACAGGTAAACAACCAACCCCTAAGACTCCTCTCCATAGGAGGTAGGTTCTAATCTCCTCAAGGCCCCTAGAGTTTGCTTATCTATGGGACCATGGGATTAGTCAAGATATGCGTTCTGACGGCTACTTACTTACTAATTTTTTTATAGGGTGCCGAGGATGAATTAAAGCATGCAGTAGGTGTTGTTCGTCCGGTGAGCGTGGCATTTCAGGTGATTCCCACCTTCAGACTTTACACCGGAGGAGTTTTCACTAGCGATGTCTGCGGCAGTGATCCAATGGTGAGGATTGCTTTATATAATCTTTGATTTTAGTGTTCAATATGAAGCACAAATCTTTTTTTTTTTTATTGGTTTTGTTATTAATTGGGTTATAAGAAGATAATAGAAACTAAATGTGTGCCTAATATTGGACAGGATGTGAACCATGCTGTTGTTGCTGTTGGATATGGTGTGGAAGATGGTGTCCCATATTGGCTCATTAAGAACTCATGGGGTGGAGACTGGGGGTTGAGTGGCTACTTCAAGATGGAGTTGGGCAAAAACATGTGTGGTATGCATTTATCCTCAACTTGCTTAATTATTATTATTATGTCGCATTCCAAGATATATAATTTTTCAAGGTGATTTTGGTAAGTGATAGAATTAAAAAAAAAAAAAGACTAAAAGACAAAATAAATTTTTTGTCTGAGACTGAAGGAGATAAAAACTTATTCTTTTTATCCCAACGACTTGTATAGGTCAGAATAATAGAACAAACGTGGTAAATTGCTAAACTATCCGGTCTTATCCAATTACCAAATGCACCTTTACGTTGTGTTCTCAAGTTTTAGATAAAAAAAAGATAGGATAAGAAAGAGAATTTTTATTTGTGTGTTCTTAAGCTTAAGAAAAGGAAATGAAAGATGTCAATTTTATTGATATGTTTTTATTTATTTTACAACGATTATAATTGAGGGTAGGATATGTATTTTGTTAAATACGTTTAGTTGTTTCTTATTTCTTTCCTAAAAAGAAACTAAAAAACATGGTATTTTGTTTTCTCTCATTCGCTTTCCTATAGTAAAAAAAGACTCGAAACACGTCAATAAACGATTATCGGTCTTCCTTTTTCTTTCACTTCCTTCTTGAAGAAACTCAAAACCACAATATTTTCTTTTCTTTCCTTTTCTTTCCCACTATTTTCTCTTAAAAAAAGACTCGAGAACACAACATTAATGTACAAAAGATACTACTTGAACAAATACAACTGATGTGGAATTTTAAAGAGTTTTTAAAAAACCAAAACTGATAGTTTATTGATGTGATTGCAGGTGTTGCGACTTGTGCATCCTACCCTATTGTGGCCTAAACGTTACGGAAGAAAAAGGAGAAAAAAATCCGTGTAAAAAAGGCTTTTCGTTATTGTAATTTCTGATATATGTGATTAGGTTAAAGTTGTTTCATAAATATGGTGATCCCACGAACACACAAACCAACCTATTTGTATATCTATCTATAAGTAATATGGACCATTTCTTATTCGATATGTTTTGCTTTTCTTTTTGTTAATCGTGGATATCTGAACCGTATACATACCTCGACTAATCATATGAACCCTAAAGGATAGTTAGAAAATCCTCGTTTCTCCTACAAGGCTTGAACCGATGACTTTATACGAAAATCAGCAACTATCCAAAACTTATTGAGGGTATCCAAACTAAATTACAATTCCACCACCTACCTAACTTTCTCTAAGGTCAGGCGGCCACACCAAAATATGATCCTAAAGAGACAAAGCCCATGAAATTTGACTTGACCCACCAGCAATGTATTTATGAAATTCTAGGAATTTGGTGTCTTCTAGATCTTACGAATCTAACCACCTTTCCTATCCAACATATATTCAAACTCATAAAACAAATCAAATTGTTTAAGGTAGAAATTATGCAATATTCATTTCATTTTATTTTTTAAAGTAAAAATCGTAACCACTTGGTTATAGTGGGAATCTCATCTTTACTAAGTTCAAATCCAAGGCCTGCCAATTCCCTTATGCTATAAAGATTCCCTTTCCCTGACTCTAGGTCATTCGTGATATTTGAGAGATTAGTAGCTGCATGTAAGCTGAATCGGATACACATCATTATAAGAAAAGAAAAAACCCACAAGAGTGGTACAATTCTTAAGCTAGTTCACCTTATAACAACTTGGGTTTTCTTTCCTAATTGATAACTAGTTCGAGGTTCTTTATAGTCACTAGAAGTTTGTCTGATTTTTAACTTTAGAATCTCATTAAGTTAATCAAGAAACATTCACATGCACCCAATTTCCATTCTTATCAAATATTTACGGAACATAAATTTTTACCATCTTCTTTATATTAAAAAAAGTTTTACTTTTTAATACATACGTCACCCATGCTATACATTACAGTACTAACTTCTAAATAAAAACATAAATATCGCTAATAAAAGCCCCCTTCACATAAAAGTAAATGAACTTTAACATGTTTTATTGACAAACATCCGAAACACACCACTTTATCAAAATACACAAGCTAAACATTAAATGTCGTCCAAATCATAATTAAATCATCATAATCTTTTAATTAATAATATACAATTTTAATAAACTCATCTAATACAGCAATCATCTACCAAAAAATATCACTTAAGTCTTTTTTTTTTTTTTGTTAGTTGTTACATAGACGTAACGAAAATGTTAACAAAAGACCAAAAGGAGGAAGAAGAAGCAGTCCAACTCCAAATGTCAACAGTAGACGGAATACAAATTACAAAACCGGCGTAGGAAAGATCCATTTGGACTAGCACACAGACAAACATTTCTCCTTTTTTTAATCCAATAATTAAGAGAAAAGATAATGGTGTTTATTAATTAAGACAATGGTGGGGCGACTTGAGAGAGAGAGAGGATAAAGCCCCTTTTGTTTCATCATCTTCTTCCTCGAATTATTCTCTTCTCTGTCAAAACCCTTATCTGTACAATTATCCATTCTTTTTTTTTATGCTTAAACCTTTTTCAGATCATGTCTGTTGCGTTTCAGACTAATACTAATCGGATCCGCCACTCTGATTTTGCTCAACCGATGTGGATCTACAACTCCTCCGACGATCATCGGAACAACAACTTTCCTCTTGTCAAGGACCAGGACGAACACGATTCAACCACTTCTTCTTCTATTGGCAACAACAGTGATGCCTCTGGCGGTGGCGCCGGAGATTCCGATGACGACGGCGCCGGCGAGGTGCAGAGCTTGTTTAAAGGTCCTTTCAATACCTTGTGTGCTTTGGAAGAAGCTTTGCCGATCAAGTATGATTCTAATCGTTTTATTTTTTTGTCTATTATAGCAATTTATAGGTCTAATTTATCACGAAATCGTTGAAACTATATTAATCCTGATGATCGCTGCTCTCAAGTTTTGATTTCGCCATGACAATATCGTGATCATATGCTATTTAGACATTCATGTGCAACTTGAATTAAACTCGCTTCACCAGAAATTGATGTCTGTTTTAATTATATCACCATGACTGTTATGGTTTTTACTGTCTACTATAGCAATTTCTAGTTCCAGAAGTTTTTCTAAACTTATCAAGAAATCGTTGAAATTATATTAATCCTGATGATCGCTGATCAACTTCTGATTTCTCCATGACAATATCGTTATCGTATGCTATTTAGATATTCATGTGCTACTTGAATTAAGCTCGTTTCACCAGAATTGATTTAGTAATTTAGTTTCGTTGACAAGTTACCACATACATCTTATAGTATTGCAGTTTTAGTGCTATTTCCATTTATAATTTTGGCATCAAAGCAACAATTGGAGTCAAAGTATAGTGATTTATATAATTACATCCAAGGGCTATAAAATATTTTGAGATGATATTGTAGTGATGATAGTTCATAGCCTGTTTTGGGGCAGGGGAGGTATTTGGTAGGTAGATGTCAATTTGGGGATTTTTGACTTATAAATAGATCGTTATAAGCTGTATCATTACTCATCCATCTCTTTCGATTTGCTTATTAGGAGAGGTATATCAACATTCTATGCTGGGAAATCGAAATCATATACAAGCTTAGCTGATGCAGTTTCTGTTCCATCAATTCAAGACATTGTTAAACCTGAGGATGCTTACAACCGCAAACGCAAAAACATGCTTGCTCATAGTGTTTTACTGGACAAGAATCGCAACTTTACATCTAAGAATGGGATGATATCAAAGAGGTTTGCAAATTCTAATCGTGGTGGTACATTGGGTCTAGGGTTGAACAAGCACGATAGCAATTCAGTTGGCGAAAGCTCCACCTTAAGCTCATCCCCTGGTTGTTCTTTGCCACCATTACCTGCACGCCCTAGAAGATTACCTACTAACGAGTCGACAGATTCATCTCCTAGGATTTATTGCTCAACATGGCGATCTTTATCCCTATCGGACCTACAACATGCTGCTGGTACAACTTCAAACATAACAGGCTCATTAAGTAAGAAAAGAGTTGAAGAAGAGGATGATTAGATGTAACTTTGGAAGGTGTTAGTTCTGTAGCTGGTTTCGTTTTCCCGTTTCTTGGTTCTGCCCGTTGTACGTACTTTTCCTTCTGGGCAGTTCCGGAATTCTGTGGATGTTCCAGTAGTTGTAGTTCTTCCTTGTACCCTTATGCTTGTTATATATAATGAAAGAAATGTCGCTTTTTTTTTATAAGCCAAAGTTCCATAAAGATTGTGCCTATGTTGCTTGAGGATTATGATGGTTGGTAGGTCGTAGGTCTTCGTTGTTTGTCTTATTACAAACATAAAAAATAAGATTGGTTAGTGGTTTTTTTTTTTTTGCAACATCCTCAAGTGGTTATTTCCTTCTGTTATAAGATTAAAAGAGTTGAAGGGATTTGGAGGTGCAACCTGTAATACAATATGCAATCACATTATAAGCAGTATGCAACCATTTTTTGTTAACTTAAAAGAGCATACACCAAATTAAAGCCGGTGCACCTATAAGACCTCTATCTTTTGTCATTATGTTGGGACAATAGATTTGGGCACTGACACCCCTCAACTATTATTGAATCCGCTTAGTTTTTCCAGGGTTTTTGGTAGCTGTCAAAAAATGTTTTGTTGACTAGTTCCCTAATCAACAAACCATCCTAGATTTGGACCAAGTTATATACCTTTATGAGTTATAAACATGAATTTCTCTATCATATTATTGCGCTACATATGTTAAAACTTTTCACAAACAGTTGAAGGTCTAGAATTCTAATTAGTGATACATTGTATGGTTAATTGAACACGGACCTTATCATTAAAATAAATCAAAACACTAATAATATGAAGAATATGTATAAATAGAAAACCATTGGAATTCAAAGAAAATGGACATTATCATACGAAAAAGTCGTTCAAAACTTTGAATTCATAGTGTTTTGCTCTAAAGACCACCTCCGAGTGACACCTAAGTCATAAAGTAAATCTTAATGGCTATCTTACACATAAGTTGGTAGCTAAAATGAGACATGATTGTATAACTATAGAATAACGTGAAAAAACATATATTTATTGTTATATAACTTTAAAAAGAACATGCTTTCTTATCTATTAAGTTTAAATATTTGTTTTTGTTTACATGGAAGAAGAGCATGGTTAAACCAATTTAAAGTTAAATAGTTGGAAGTAACAGAAACATGCTATAAAGTAGACTTGATGCATTTTTTTGATATAATTGTAATAAATAATATACGATTGTAGATTGATTTGATACTCAATCTTGATTATCAATAGCTTGAGGCCGTAGTTCAAGCAAGATATTCATCAACAATGAAAAAAAGGGGATAACAAATGATTTATATCTTGACCTAATTTACATCAATGACAAAACTACTCCCTAGACTATTACACATATACATATCTTGATACCCTCTTCAAACTCAATATGAGTAGTGGTGGTGGAAATATTGATAGCCTAATTCGTCAAGTAGATACGTAGAAAGTGAACTATATGATTAGGATTTAGAAACATGTTCATTAACAAAGTGACAATCAATCTGAATGTCTTTGGTGCGTTTTGCATCCATAGATAATGAATGTAATCGAGCATTTTACTTGAAGTATGATATATAATTATAAGGTCGTTTCATACTTCCACTTGTCATAGATATCGATTATTTTATCACCATTGTAGATAATAAACAGACTTTCGTAGATACACATGCTCAAAAGGAAAATCCGATGTATCAAGTATAATACCTCATCTTTTACAATGCAGTATACACCTCGCTTGACAATAAGATTAGAAGTTCTCTCCTTTTCCGTTTTGCTAACACAAAATATCTCAAGTTTGAAAACTTGTTTTTTTGACGAAAAGGAAGTCGTTATCAAGACTTTTCTGCTGGACAGCCAAATCCAAAGGTCCAAAAACTTAAAGAACAACTATTATTTAATGGGTACGATGTCAATTGAATGTTTTATCAACATCATTAATCCTTATCAAATCAAATATTAAACATAAAATGGAAATAACATATTGCTAATTAGCAATTTAGGACCATACACCAAGCATTAAAAGAGAATTATCAATGTATTTATGAGTCAATCCATAGCACCGGCATTGTCAAACTTTATGGATTGATCCACTTTGTTTGTTTTTTTAGAAAAAAATATCATCTTTTTCAAAATCATTACTCCATTTGGTTGCACTTTATACACCAGACACAAAATAATTTCCTCATATTCACACCATTCGTATCATCGGTGTTACAGCCTGTTATATTCATTCACACTCGGATTCCTCCATTAATGGCGATCTATCCTCCAATCAAACAAAATTACCTCTGAATAACTTCACTTTGGGTCCCCTATCTTCATAAATTCATCATCAACTCACAGCTAGCTAATCGATCATATAGCTATACATGGCCAATAACAATCACAACCACAAGCCTTCCAACTCCACCGCCACCGCCGCCGCCGCCGCCGATGGACTTTCTCAGCGGATTAACAGCCCAAGATTTTCCGGTCCGATGACTCGCCGTGCCCAATCATTCAAACGCAACAACAACAACAACAACAACAGCAACAGTTCTAACGGTAGTAGTAATAATACTCACCATGAGATTGATGTTCTCAACTCACCTAGATCTGAACTCGGTGGTGATGGGTTTGACTCAGTGACTGAAAAGAAACCGACCCGTCTGACTCAACGAGTTCAGACCAGAAGAAGTGGCTCCGGTGGCGGATCCGGTAACGTTGATTATGTGGCGGCGTTTGGGTTAGGTGGAGCTGAGAAGAAAAGGCTGGTGGGGCAGTGGATGTTCTTTGTGTTTTGTGGGTTTTGTTTGTTCTTGGGAATCTTGAAGGTTTCTGTTAATGGGTGGTTTGGATCTGCCATTGAGAGAATTGGGTTTGATCAGGTCCGTTCATTTCTTGCTTCTTGATCACTTTTATATGTATATGTTCTTTATCAAGATGCTTGTTGATATAGATTCTTAAAAAAGCCATAAGCTTTCTTGATTGGTTTTATTGTAGCAGTTTATCTAAACAATAAGCTGACAATTTTTAAAGATTTCTTGAATCTTGAATGATATTGACACATAACATGAAAGACTCTGTGAAAACTATGGTTTATGGGTAAATGCAGCAAAGCTGAAAGTCTTTTTGGGGGAAATGGGAATTTAGTCCTTTTGATGAATCACAAAAGGTTTTACTTAGACTCGACGATGAACATGAACCGAAGGGCTATAAACATCAAATTGGTACCAGTGAGTCAAAAGGATACTTAGCACCAATAAACATCAAAGTTTTACTTAGTTGTATGTGTAGTGGGATTGTCTGTAAGGAGGCCCTATACCGCTGGAACGTGTGTGTGCGTTAACTTGCCGTTCAATTAAAAAAAAAATTTGTTGTTTTTTAATTGAAAGGAGCAGGTTTGGAAAAACTTGGCTTTCTCCCTGGAAGCTTACTCTATAAGACATTTTATATATCATTAAGCCACTATCAAACAGTCATGCATAGCTGACTGAATAAGTTGGGAGTCCCATTAAGCTGTTAACAAACAGACTCTTGGTTATATGATAAGCTTACTCGAAGCTAATAATGTGCTGATATTGATATAAGAAAACTAGTACTAAATGAAGAATATATTATTAGTGCAGTAGGTGAACAACCTTTTCCGTTTTTATAGAACTTTACGATTAATTCGCTATCTTCCCATTTGAGGATGAATACTTTTCTACCCTTTTGTTTATAGATACAACATGCTTTGGTATTCATTATTGCACAATTTGTTTACTTGTGGACGGAATCTCTATTAATTTATCCATCTCCCCTATATTTCTGTTTTCTTTTTCATCGTTATGTCCTTAATCTTGCTTTGTTATAAAACTTACAACATTTTCTACGGATTCATATCCATTTTGAGGTGGGAATTCATCCATTTGACGTAAAACTTTACCTGTTTTTGATAATTTCATGGCCAAACTTTTCGAATCATGACTGAATTGTCTTTTTCTATGGTTATCCATCCTACTTTCTAAATCAGGATTACTCGGATTCGTCAATCTCTCATACAAACCTAAAGGATCGTATTAATAGATATCACGACGATAAGAATCATGTTGGAGTTGAAGAAAACGATGTGAAAAAAACTCTAAAGATGGTATCTTCGGGTATAGTTGGCGAACAAGATAACAAAGATGATGTAAGTCTACACATTTTTAAAGTTCTGAAACTACTTTCAAGTGCTTAATGAAACAGATTGTTTATGAAATCAAATGATTTTAGCTCACAGGTATATGGACCAAGCCAAGTAGTGGGAATTTCACTCAGTGCATTGACCGTCCGAAAAGTCAAAAGAGTAAGCTTCGCGTAGAGTTGACTTTAACCCTTGACCAATACGAGTCTATTTGTTGATCATGTTCCTTATTTTGCAGAGTTGGATGAGAAGACCAATGGTTACCTTCTTATCAATGCAAATGGAGGGTTGAATCAAATGAGATTTGGGGTCTGATATATTTTTTGTTATTCTAATTAATTAAGAATTTTTAATTACCATTTCTAAGTTTAGTTAAATTACATTTTAATCTAATGATAGATTTGTAGTGCAGATATGTGATATGGTTGCTGTTGCTAAGATTATGAAGGCCACATTAGTCCTTCCTTCACTTGATCATACCTCTTATTGGGCTGATGATAGGTACATATTTCTTGTTTTCTTGCATTTTGCAAAGAGCCCATTTTTTGCAACTCAAATGAACGAACACTATTAGGGTTTTAATTTGATGTGGGTAGTTTAGTAATTTACCAAGTTTGTCGCATCTCCCTGATTTCGTTCCACTATGCATTTTTGTCCCACCAGTCTGAGCTGGTGCCACTTTGTTAGCAGTTTAATGAGCTTAATGAGGCTTACAGCTTATTCGGTCAGCTATATATGATTGTTTGGTAGTGGCTTAATGATATATAAAGTGGCTTATTTAGGAAGCTTCTAAGGGGGGGTTTTATGCAGAAAGCCAAGTTTTTTACAAACCTGTCCTCCTAGTTAAGAAACATACACTTTCCATGATTCCATCTAAGAAAAAAACCCTCCCGAACAAAAACCTTCCCAATTTATATAGACATATTATCCCATACGAGGCTTATGGCTGTTTGGTTGGTTTTCTAGTAAGTCCTGTATGGATAAAGTTGTCTGTGTGCACTATGCATTAATTTGTTTGTATAGATCGACATGCTTNTTTTTAATGACGGGGGGGGGGGGAGTTTGGAAAAACTTGGCTTTCTGCATAAAGCTCCCCCAAAAAGCTTACTGAATAAGCCACTTTCTATTACCCAACAGTCATGTATAACTGACCAAATAAGTTATGATCCCATTAAGCCGTTAATTGTTGCAACAAACATAGGACAAGAAGTTTTCATCTGTTGTGTCTTGTACTGTTCCGTGTACCAAACATACCCTGATTAACATGATTCTCTTTTCAGTGGCTTCAAAGATTTGTTTGATTGGCAACATTTCATCGAAACCTTAAAAGAGGATGTCCACATAGTTGAGGCATTGCCACCTGAGTACGCTGGACTTGAACCTTTTGCCAAGACTCCGATTTCATGGTCAAAGGTGACCCATTTGACCCTTCGCTTTCCGTCTTTTGAACCTCCCTTTTATGGGTTTGTGTTTACTTTCATCGGTTTTCACTCTTTGTTCTCAGGTTAGTTACTATAAAATGGAGATTGTGCCGCTTTTGAAACATCACAAAGTTGTCTACTTCACTCATACTGATTCTAGAATCGCCAACAATGGAATCCCAAACTCTATCCAGAAGTTGCGGTGTCGGGTCAATTACAAGGCACTAAAGTACTCTTCACCGATTGAAGAACTAGGGAAGACTTTGGTCGCTAGAATGCGACAAAACGGAAGCCCGTATCTTGCTTTGCACTTGAGGTATTTCACATTCTTTTTCACAAGTTAAAGAATCTATTAATCTTGTTCTTTTTTTGTAACAACCCGTCCCATATGGATAGAAAATGTTATCCAATTGCTCCTTATAAACTCAAAGTTGTTGGCTAGCAATAAATTTCACCATGAATTTAAGTTGAATTAGAAGTTATTGGGCCATCTGCTTTTTTGCTCTATTAGGCAAGCCTGAAAATCCTGGCCTAAAAAAGCCTGATTGGGCCCTTTTTCAACCCCAAAGTGTGGACCTTTTTTTGCTCATTGGAAACAGGCTTGGAAGGTCTAAGCCCAAGCTTGAAGAAGCTTGGGCCTTGTGCAAGGAGAGATCCGGAGGGTGTTTGTGATGGCAGGTTCCACTGTTTCGTATCTCCATTGTAGTGTAAAAAGTTATGGGGTCGTAAAAATTGCTACTGTACCAATTTGTTGTGTGCCAGGATATATATTTTGAAACTATAATAAGGACACAAGTTTCCCTTGGTAGAGTTGGTTTGCAAGGCTATTCTTCCACCCAGACCTGAGTTTGAATCTCGTTAGTGTCATTTTCTTAGTTTTAAGCTTTTAATTTCAGATTTATTTTGTTTCTGAAAATATTTGTAATAAAAGACTTGAACACAGGACCACACATATGGAAAAGCAATGAACTAACGGATACTGATGATTTTGTGAAAAATATCCCTATATTTCTGGGTCCCCCCTAAAAGTTGTGTGCTACCAGTAACTTCCACCATAGTTTTAAGTTGATTCATAGGTTATTGGGCCAGTCTGCTGCTCTTACATTTTATTTCCCTTCCTTCCAGATATGAGAAGGATATGCTCGCATTTACGGGCTGCAGCCACAATTTGACATCTGAAGAAGACGATGAACTACGTAGGATGAGATACGAAGTGAGTCATTGGAAGGAAAAAGAAATCGATGGCTCGGAGAAAAGGCAGCTCGGCGGGTGCCCTTTGACACCAAGGGAGACATCCCTTTTGCTCAAAGGGTTGGGTTTTCCGTCTACAACCCGAATTTATCTGGTAGCTGGTGAAGCATATGGAAAAGGGACAATGCAAAGTCTGAACCAAGATTTCCCAAACATTTTCTCGCATTTTAGTCTTTCAACGGAAAACGAGTTGAAGCCTTTTATGAACCACCAAAACATGTTGGCCGGCTTAGATTACGTAGTTGCCCTCCAAAGCAACGTCTTTGTTTACACTTACGATGGGAATATGGCAAAGGCGGTTCAAGGTCATAGGCGCTTTGAGGACTTCAAAACAACTATCAATCCCGATAGGTAACTTCCCGCACCATCTTTTTCCGTCTATTGATGCATTTATTAAAATACAGTAAAAATGGATAGAGGTCAGGTCTGCATACATTTCACCCAAGACCTTGCTCTAGATGAGCCAGGATTCTAGCCGAACAAGTTTGGGCTTGGCTCAAATATTCCCCTATTCCATATATCCCTTGCCTCTAAATTGGGGTCCTTTAGTTAAATGACCTTCTGACGAGTTTTTCTTTTAAATCCGTGCCTTCTGACATTTTTCAGAATGTCACTGCTTAATAGAAAAATGTCATTTTTGTGGCAAGTTTTAGTTAAATGAACTTCTGACAAGTTTTTCTTTTAATTCCATACCTTTTGACAATTTTCAGAATGTGCTTAACAGAAAAATGTCAGTTCCATGACAAGTTTTAGTTAAATGACCTTCTGACAAGTTTTTTCCCCCTTAAATCGACACCTTCTGGCAGTTTTCAAAATGTCATTGTTTAATAGAAAAACGCAGTTCATGGCAAGTTTTAATTAGATGATCTTATGACGAGTTTTTCTTTTAAATCCATGCCTTCTGACATTTTTCAGAATGTCACAGTTTAACAAAAAAATGTTACTTTTATACACAAGAATGCCAAAAAAAGTTGTCAAAAGGCCATAGATCTAAAATAAAAATTGTCAGAAGGTCATTTAACTAAATAACCCCTCCAAAGTTAGTAACAATACCAACTAATTTTTATATAAAAAAAATGAGTTGAGAGCGGTGGATCTTTGTAAAGGACATAGTAATCAATTTTGCCCCATGGTTCACCAAGAAGTCCTAAAGCTGGATCTCCTGCTTCTTATCTTTTTTTCAACTTTCTTTGTTTGCATTCTTGCAGGATGAATTTTGTTAAACTTGTTGATAAATTAGACAACGGGAAAATATCTTGGGAGAAATTTAGTTCTCGAGTAAAAAAGCTTCATGAAGACAGAGCCGGAGGTCCATATATGCGCGAAGCAGGCGAATTCCCAAAATTGGAAGAAAGCTTTTACGCAAATCCGCTTCCCGGGTGTATATGCGATACAAACACATGAAAAACAAGGCTAAAAAGCCGATCCGATTTGTGCAGAACATTAGTTAAACGCGTAGAACAGCAGAATTGCTGGGTGCAAAAACGGACTTATTGAAGTTCATTTACGGATGAAAATCAATACGATACAAAAAGGGGGTTCTTATCCAGTTGCAGGTTGATCGGTCAAATATTTATATATATACATTTTGGTCAATCTCATCGTCATCGTTCTACAGCTAAGGTCGAAAATTTTATAATTCGCGCAGGCTGGAAGTTTAAATTTTTAGTATAGGAGGCGTGAGAAATGGAAGTAGTGTATACTTGTTTCATAACTTATATGATACAACAAAGTTCATGATTGTATTTTTTTATCCTAACTTAAATAGGAGGTTTCGATTCCGGTTTCATATTGTTTATCGCTTTGTTATCTGTTTACCGATGTAATGTCGGATGAATCTTTTAGCTCTCGTCTTTCTATTACTCTCTTGGAAATTCTGTCTACACCTTATCGTCTTCGTGGTTTTCAACGGTTAAGGGGGATTCAACGGTTAACAATGATAGAACATAAAAATCTTAATCGTAAATTCTTGAAATTGAAATTAGAGTAAGGTATGATTTTCGTGATTTGTTGTTTATAGCTATTTTTATTCTTGGTCTCTAAATATTGCTTTTTAGTCTTTGTGGTTTTCATTTCATTTTGTTTTCTTATCTCTTAACAGGTTAGAAACGTCCGTTTAA
>LUCG01273263.1:0-10618 GCA_001633085.1 Carthamus tinctorius | reverse complement strand
AATGTTGGTTGTTGATCATTCATTGAATACATATTTGGTGTTCGTAACTGTAAGTGCACTCGTGATCTATTGATTGGTTGATTATTGGAACCTACAACACCTATATAAAGGAGTCTTGGCTAGGGTTAGAGTGTGGAACAATCATATGAGAGTCGTATAGCTGATTTCAGTGTGTGTAGGTGTGTGTAACTCTATGAAAGTTTTTCAATAAAACACCACCATCTTGATTTCTCTCTTATGATTCTCTATTCCTTTTATTGAAATTTGTTGAACTGGGCCAACAAACACAAGTATGTAACTAATAACTTGAACATTTTATAACTACAATTTAAATCATTTTATCAAAAATATTAGAAATCCTTATTTCAACTACAAATTAAATGTAAAAAATGGATATAACATTAAATAGAAATTTAATATATGTCTATGGTTCTCTTAATGAGTTTATTTAAAATGTTATTTAAGATTATATATTTAAATGACTCTTATAATTTATCAGGTATCCGAAACAAATCTAAAAAGTAATAGATTAACAACTATTATCTAATTTGTCCCCAAAAAAAAGATCAATATTGTCACCAACTAGCTTAAGAAACATTATTAATTTATTAATTACAATTTTAAATATCAATGATGAAGTTTATAGCATATTCAAACGTTTTATAAGTTATTTTAAAATTTATCATACATGAGTTAAATGAATATTTGGCATTACGTACTCTTGTGCACGTAAGAAAAACTAAGTTATTTCTTTATTAGTGAAAATGGAAGTAAAAGTGAAGAGTAATATTAACTTATGTTATGATTTCCTTTAAAGGTCAGATGACTTTGGTGAAGTCGGTGTTGGAAAGTCTGTCTCTTTATTACTTTTCTTTGTTTCGTACTCCTTTTTAATTTGCATGTTAAAGTTGCTTGGGTAGGATTTTTTTTTTAGGGGGGGGGGATCAACTACTAAAATGGCTTAGATTACATTGGTTAACGTTCTTAAGGACTTCAAGATAGGAGGAATCAATATCGGTAGTTTTAAGGATCAAAATTTGAGTCTTCTAACTAAATGGTGCCGGTGTTTTTTTGGGGAAGAAAACTCTTTGTGGGTTCAGGTAATTAAATGTTTATACGAGAATGGTGGTGGTTTTAATCTTTCTGAAACTAGGCTCAGAAAAGTTAGCTCCACTTAGGAGGGACATTAAAAGCTGTGAGTGATTTAGATGGTCTTGGGCTAAGCTTTCGCTCTTCTTTCGGGAAATTTGTCGGGGACAAAAAAAAAATACGACGTTTTGGGTTGATAAATGGGTGGGTGATTTCAAGTTATGTGACAGATTTCCTCGGCCTTATCGTTTGGATCGCAATTCCGAAGTAAAAGTTGGTGATGAAGGCACTTGAATTGAAGGGTTATGGAGTTAGAACTGGAATTGGGTTCATCCTCCTAGGGGGAGGGCTTCAAGTGAATTTTATAACTTTCTTTCTTTGTATACTTCTCCTAAGAGATACAATAGGGACGCCGCTCGTCGGTTCCTCAATATGCCCAACAATTCCACTGCCTTATCTTTACGACTTATGGTGGATGGGTTCATTTTACAATCTTTTCTGGAAGATAAAGTCACGTTATGACACAAGCTAGTTCCTAGGAAATTGAATGTTTTCGTTTGGAGGCGTTTCATAACACGTTGTTAGTCCTTCAAGACCTCAATAAAAGAGGAATCGATATTGAATATATGTTATGCCGACTCTATAAAGATCTTCTTGAATCGTTGGATCATTGTTTACTCGGCTGCAAGGTTGCCTCTACACTTTGGAATTGCATTCTTAAATGGTGGGGTATCAACTACTCTATCCCATCTTCCGATTTGGACTTTTTGATTTTTGATAGTGGGGGCATATCAAGGGGTCGTTTAAGGTGGTGTGGCAAACAATTCTTTGGATTGTGGCTTACTCTCTTTGGAAACTAAGGAATGCTTGTATCTTCAAGGATCAACTTTCTCCTTGTGATCTTTTAGGTGACGTCCACTTTAAACCTTTGGTTGGATTGCCTCTAGGTTCAAAGGGTCGTCTATCTCTAAAACGACAATACTTTCGTCCTTGTTTTCTGTTGTATCTTGAGGTTTCGTTGTACTTGTCGGTCCTTTTGGCCTTTTTGTATTTGTGGTAATTTGTCCCTCACAGATCTCTTTGTGGGCACTATAACAAATCTACCCTATTGCTACCACAAAAGTCGTCACTGATGCTGCAATTATCGTCATTGATGATATATTACAGCGATAGTCATAGCTATTCAGTTTGTCACTATTGACAGGTTGTCGCTATAGCCACGAGAGTATAATCTTTATCGCTATAGGTGTGATTTCTTGTAGTGAGAGCCATTTTGGTTTGTTTTTAATAAAGTCTTGCCTTTCTAAAAAATGTTATATTATGATAATTAATATTGAGAGAAAGGTTTTAATTGTTTGTTATTATAAAGTTATGAGTGTGATATGTGGACACTATTAATGTTAGTTCAAAAAACATAGGGTCCACAATGATATACAAACCACAAACTTAATGTATTACCAAAAAAAGTCGTTACTTTTAATGATTCAGAGACCAAACCATTATTAAGAAAAAGTCTTTTTTGAACTTAGGATAGAATTCTTGTACATCATTGGACGACTTTGAACCACTCACACAAAAATTTAATAAATTATATGGAGAAGAAAATAAAGCAAAAGCTAGATTATTAAATGTAAATCAAAATCTTGTCCTTGACCTAAATTAAGAAATGTAGAACATTCATGTGTCGCACTTTTAGCCGTTGCTTTGTTATAGTTTCTAACAATTTGATTGTTTAAGAAAGTATTTGATTGCGATGGAGATTTATTGTTATATGTCGTTTTCTAGATAAATGGTTGAATAAAGGTTTAGAAGTCTATAATACCTGTTTTTCAACACTTATAATACCTCATATGTGAGGTACTAAGAGAAAATCGTTGATTTTGATGATTTCATAACCTATCTTTCGTAAATAATTATCGTTTTTTAAATAAAGATCGTAACAATGAAATTTTTGTACTATAACTATATATATCGGAATAAAAGTTAATAACTAGTTCATGATAAAATTTATATGTTAGTATGTTACTCCAAGAGAGTGTTTGGTTGTGTGTTTCAAAAGCACTTATTGATTTATTGGTTTTCAAAAAGCCAGTAAGTTAAAAATAGTGTTGGGGTCCTTTAAAAAAGCTTTTAAAAATAACTTTTTGATACAATAGGAGAATTAGTTTTTGAAAAGTAAGCAGCCTATGGCTTTTGGCTTTTCTCTTTTACTTAACTGCAATATTTAACCCAAACACTTATGAACATATTTATTATCACAAAAACCAATATATACACTTTTCTAAAAGCTTTTTTTGTCACCACTATAATTTAATAAGAACTTTTGGTCAAAAACGCTTTTGAAGTTAAAAACGAATCCCAAACACCCTCTAAACATCCGTTATTAACTTGTAACCCTTTAAATTCTTCAAATTTTAAATATCTATTCTTTTAACTTGCTTGCAGGTAAAGGGTATCTTCATAAATAACTTTTATATCCTGTAAAATATTATCAACAACTTAAACCTTATTTTTGAACAACTCNAATTTAATAAGAACTTTTGGTCAAAAACGCTTTTGAAGTTAAAAACGCATCCCAAACACCCTCTAAACATCCGTTACCGGTTGGTTTTCAATGGTTTCTCGACTGTTTTTATTTTTTATTTTTTTAGTTAGTCGTCAGAAAATCGTTGGAAAACCGTTGGAAAATTATCAGTGAACCAACGGCAACGGTCGGAAAGCAGTCGGTAAAGAACGTCGCAAAAAACTGTCGATAGCTTTTACCGACCAAATATTTAGCAATGGTTGTTTTGTTGGAAAACCGTCGGTAATGCCTATTTCTAACTGTTTTCTGACTGTTTCTATCGTCAGTAACACCTTTTTTTAATAGTGTGGTAATTGTTTGAAGTATTTGATTCCGAATAACACGAAAAATGTACAAATCCATTATTCATCTATTAACAAAAGATTGTTAGTTCTAATAATTCAGGCACAAAACTAGTATAATAATCTTTTTAATCCTAAATTTAAAAGAAAATGGCTTTTTTTAACGGGGTTGTAGTTCAATGGAATATTTATCACCTTTAACCAAATTCTTCTATGTTGGCCAATTAAGAGAAATAAAATCAATATTTTTGTGAACAAGATTATTACATTTGATTTTAAAAAAACAAGTAACGTCACAACCATATTTTTTAATAGTCCAAACATTTTGGAACAAGTCTTGTGCGATCTTAGAAGTCAATTTGACTACAATTATATTGAATAACTTTTATATACTATAAAATTCTGTTAGGACCGNCTTTGAGAGGGTTTAATTTGTAATTAACCCAATCTTGGGTTAAGTGGGCTTGGGCTTAGGCCTTTAGATGGTTAGTATAAATAGAAGTTGTGAGGCTTTGAGTAAGTGTAATGTTCCAGGAAGGTATTCAATGAGAGTCGTGTAAGGAATTATTGTGAGTGTGTTCTTGTAAGCATCAATGGATCCTTTCAATAATATACAAGAATTTATTCATCTTCTTCTCTATCCATTTATCTCGTTGGTTACCTCGATTGTTTGATCGTATTTGGGGCAAGCAAATTCAGGTTCAAACGAGAACCCAATGCTTATTTAAGAGAATAAGAAACGGTAAATTCACATTTGATTTGTACTAACATTCTCATTCACGAAGCCTACGCACTTATTTTAACCGTTAGTGTAAAATCATATATGATTTTACAGGTGATTTAGTTGTTTTTGTATTAACTTAAATAGTTAGCATTCTCGTTTGATCATTTTGTTTACTATAATAAATGTATAATTCATTGGTACATTTTCATTGATACATTATGAAAAATCAAAGATGAGATTCAAGTAGGCATAAATTTTAGAATAGATTAAGCTTTCTTCCTTAATTAAATTTGTTGCTTATAACTATTTTCGTTAGCCAACCTTCAAAAGTTGTTTTTAAGTCACTATGGTTTCCATTAATTTCATTTCATTTAAGGTCTTTGATTTATTTGTTTACCCTCTGACTATAGTACCCTTGCAATTCCAATTACGGTCAAACTTTCTCTGAAAGTCTTTTCTTTTGATAATCTTCTCTAGAGGTGTGATGGAAAAGAAAGGAAGAAGACAAATCAGGGACGGATTTAGAACTTTTTTCAAACGGTGGCACCATTTAACTATAAAGAACATATATAATGATAACTTCCATAAAATTTCTTTTGGTCTAGTGGTTAGGTCATTGCTTTTCAAAGGTGAGGTCTCAAGTTCAATTTTTGGTACAAGCAATTTTTTTATATAAACACTAAATCTGAAATTGAAAGCAAAAATCTAAAAAAATGTCTCTAGCAAGATTTGAANCTCTACCAAAGAAATCTTGTGTCTTTATTGTAGTTTTAAAATATAGATGGTGGCACAAGACAAATTGATACGGTGGCACCGTAATTTTTTACACTACGACGGAGGAATGAACCGATGACCTGTGCCACCGTGTGCCCCTCTATAGATCCGTCCCGACATGCTACGGAAGATTACCATATTAGATGGCCACCAAAGAAAATTGACCGAAATCGGCTTTTTATGGGGTATTGTCTTAGTGGAAAACAAAATTTAAAGAAATGGGGGTGGAGAGGCGTGTGTGAGGTGGGTTCTAATATTTTAATTATTGTTTTACTTAAAAACATTATCATCTTTATTTTTCAATAAAAAAAGACATGTGAAGAATTGTTTATTAGAAAATATAATTAACATTCTAGTAAAAAATTAAGTATATGTATTATATGATCAAATTAACCTTGACTTAAAAGAGTCTTTTAACGGATTTTTTTTTGAAGAAGTCTTTTAATGGATTTAGTTTCAGAAACAAAATTTGAAATAAATTAGAAACCAAATTATAAACCATAAGCCCGCCGGCTTCAACGGGTTGGGCGGGGTTGGATACGCGTAGGGCGGGTTGAGCGGGCTGAGGGGAAAATTGGGTTGGCCACACTTGTTGTGTGCTTTTGTGTGTGTCTTATGTGTGGTGTGTTTATCAGAGAGGATTCCAGAGGGTTAACGAGAGGGTTGGAGAAAAGCTGATGTGGCAGCTGATGTGATAGTGGGGTTGGGAGGGTTGGCTACGCATGGACTAATAATCAAAAGACAATTTTTTAAAGAAAATGACCGAAAATAGTTACAAGTGAGAAGCTACATGAAGTCTTGAATGTGGCGTATTTTTGGTGTTTAATTTTTTATGTGCAGAACGACTTTTAGTGTTTATGAAACCATATTCAAATTATGTAATTTATTATTGGATAAATAGTAAAAACATATAGGACAATAAATATAATACATCAATATCTCTTCTCCATTCTTTAATATTAGAAAAATTCAAAGATTGCATTAATTTAAGTAAAGTTTAGAAAACGTCAAGTAACATATAAATATATATTACATACGTATAATAACTGAGATAGATGATAAAAAAAGGAAAAAAAATTAATATAGGAAAAACCCTATTATTAACATTCTTTTTTGAAACACGCAGTTTTATATAAAAAAAACCAGGCTAGCAAGACGTTAGAAACCCAAACCCAAAAGTTACATCGAGACAGAAACAAGGTTACAACACCAATCAAACCAATTAACCTTCCTACCGAAGAACTCCTCTTATGAAACCAAAGGAAAGCGATAGATTGAATGTCATTGGCCATAAGACTCGGATGAAAGGGCGCGTTGTTAAAGAGAACCGCATTCCTACCCTTCCACATAGTCCATAGATAAGCCTGCACCACCACCTCTTTTACCTTCTTCATACGATATCTTTTTTACAGCAAACAGGCAAACTTTATTCAAAGCAAAACTAAAGAGGCGCTAGCAAGTACAAACTATTGACCAAAGTATCCGGGGAATTCACCTAATCTTCCCAACAAAAAGCACTGTCAAACTTCGATCTAGACTTGACCCAAGAAAAGCTAGATATTGGATTAACAATATAATGATGGTTGTATATAATACAATCGATTTTCACAATAGAAAAAACTCAAATTTATGTTTTGGGACGTTAATGATGGTTGTATATAATATAGTGTATTTTCACAATAGAAAATACTCAAATTTATGCTTTGGGATGTTACAAAATAGTATTAGAGCGAATCCTTGGGGGATCGGGATGTTGGGGGTAAACTTTATCAAGGATGATTAGTCCTTAAGTGGTGTCTGTAACAAATTAAGTGAATTCTATCACCTATGAACCAGGAGGATGCTAGATAGGTCTCATGAGGATGTCAAGATTTTAAGTGAGAGAGTTTGACGACCTAAACAATGTGAACCCGATAATTTGTGGTAACTACGAAATTCAATTTCAAGAAATTATTTTATTATATTAACAAGGTGGCTTCATGTGAGACTAGCCAGTTTTCATGAGATCCTTATGGTTATAAAATAACATTGTTGCAAGATATTGTGAAGGAAAGAAAATATCGAAACTTCACAACAAAAACATTGTGATTCAACATGTTTCAAGAAAACAATTTGACACAAGGATGTATATCTCTTTTTACCGTTTCAAGGTAACTATTATTATTACAGAAAATCACATATATTATTTATTAAAACAAAAAAGTTTATACTATAATAATAATTCATCTTAAATGTTTGATGTTCCCTTTTAACATATAATATAATATGATGGAGCATTAGGTGTTCACATGCTTTAGTGTTTAATTTCTAGTATATAAAATTAAGTATGAATTGGAGGTTGTTAATTGTTTGAATATTATTTAATCCTTAATTAAAAAATCATCATTGTCAATGTAAACCAAAATCGTTATAATTGTCCAAAATGGTCATTGTCATTAATATTTGGTGCTTTAAATCGTTAGAGTGACATCCTTTAAAAAAAACCCGTTAGAATGACACTTGTAATATAAAAATAAGACTAAAATAGCATTTATTTTTATAATCTCGAAAATCTCCGATAGAGTTTAAAAATAGAGAAAATGCATTTTATAGATTTTAAAAGATGGTTTTTTTCTATGACAATATAACTGATTTTCTAAACCTTTTTCAAAATAAAAAAAGTAAGAAAAAGAGTGAGTTTATTCAAATTTGAAGAACTTCCAAAAAATAACTACAACGAGATATAAAATATTTTCTTATTTTATTTTCATCAACAAGAAGTCTAAAAATTTACTGTTTCATCAGACAAGAAATCTTAAAATTTAATTCTCTATTTATTTTTTTTAAAAAACCTAATGAATATTAATTTTAGGACAAAATTAGCCTTGACGAATATTACTTTTAGGACAAAATTAGCCCCTAAGATGTTGGGGACTTCGGGATCTTAGCCATGTTTCTTGCTTCAAAACACATAAAATTTCATTTTTAACTTTTTATCATTCACCTTTATATAATTAGATTTTGATTATTATTGAGTTTATTTTTTTCTTAAACCTTTTAACATAAATTATATTGATTTTATAGTTATAAAAAAATAACTACAGGAAAACATTATCATTTCTTATAATAATTGTATAAAAATAATAAAATATTACAAATAGTTATAAATTGTATGAGTTAAAAAATAATTATATATACAATAATAATATAAAAAGAAAATAAGATTTATGTATACTATCTGCATATTGCATAATTTGTATATAATTGATTATATAAAAATAACTTGAAGGAATAGTTATACAATAATATCTTTTTATATATAAAACAATAATATAAATAATAATCAAATATAAGATGAATATATGATTAAATGTCACATCTAATCATTTTTTAATTGCAATTTGCACCCAGAAGTTCCATTGACTTTTGGGTGCAAATAGCAACCCCCTTTATTTAAGGGATAGGGTTGAACATGAAGACTCTAAATCGAGTCAAATTGCATGGATAATCTTAATTGAATTTCAAACTGTTGATTTGGTCAAAAATCAAAATCTTGAAGGGACTTGTTATGTTTAAATCTTCTGATATACAATCTGATTAAAGAAGAAATTTGACTACTTTGAGGTATATGTTATTATTTAATAAGTTAGGAGGTGATTACTTATGATTTATTGGGCTTAATGGTTGAACATTCGCTCAGACACTTTGAGTTGTTTACTTAGAGCTTAATAGAA
Organism: Carthamus tinctorius; assembly: GCA_001633085.1. Taxonomy (NCBI): domain Eukaryota; kingdom Viridiplantae; phylum Streptophyta; class Magnoliopsida; order Asterales; family Asteraceae; genus Carthamus; species Carthamus tinctorius. The sequence goes on along the minus strand of LUCG01273263.1, from coordinate 1,453 downwards.
AAAAAATTCATCTTACTCGTACAGCCCAAAATGTGCACTTGTCCAGGTTCAGCCAACAAAATTACCTCTCCTACCCTTTAATTAAAACTGTTAGATCCCAATTTGGTGTTGTCAAGAAATCCAGGGTCCATTCTGTAATTTCTTTTTTCTTGTTTGTTTCTTGTAATAGATTTGGGTAGGAAATGTAACTTTATTGCTTTCCTAGGGTTAGTTGTGTAATTTTCTTGTACCCCCTATAAAAGGAATGTTCTATTCCTTTGTAGGGTTACGTATTATTGAATATTCTCCTTAAATTCAGTGTCGCTTTTACGTCATTCTTCTCCTTCATTTCTTTGTGAATCCGACTTCTGCATTTCATCCATTTTTCACTGGTTTTGGTTCCACCAGGTATAAACTTCGACCTTTCAAAAACACATGCCTCTGTCCTCTCTCACTTGATTTCTCCTCATATCCCATCTCTTCAGCCTAAACAACCGTATAAAAAGCCCTAAACAACCGTGTAAAAATAGCCTGGATCAGTCCAATACACAGTTTCCTCTCTGACGTTGCTTCCTCATCGTAGATTCTCACACCTCTACACAAAAGCGTCCTTTGATGATTCAATCTAGGGCACCCATCTGGATTCCACGACTAAAAATTTGGTTTATTATCTTTTAGGTTTACCATCAATATGTTATTCAATTAAAATTTAAAAACTTTGTAAATTAACAATTAATTAAAGTATCAAATAACATTTAAGTAGTTTGTTTTTTCATTTATAAATATTAAATAATATTTATTTTGTAATGAGGGGTAAAACGGTCATTTTTATAATTCAGACAATTGATTTAGGGTAAAAAGTAAACAACACCAAACTTTTATCCAGACAGACAAATTTATCCAGAAAGACAACTTTATCCATACAGGACTTAATTAAAAATTTAGTAAACAGCCCCTTAGTCGGATAACGTTACATTTACTATTAAAAAACTGTGTATTACCGACGACCATTATCGGCTGCTAAAAGCGGTCAGAAATTTCCGACGGTTTACAGGCTGTTTCTTTCTTTATTTAATTTTTTAATTAGTCGTCGGAAAACAGTCGGTAACGTTGGAAAGCCGTCAGTAAATGAAATAATCGGAAAACAGTCGGTAAAAGTCATCGGAAAAACCGCCAGTAGCTTTTACCGACCAGCTTTTTAAAGACGTCCGTTTCGTCGGTAAAACCTATGTCCAACTGTTTTTTCCGTCGGTAATAGTGATTTATTTGGTCTAAGAATAAATAAAATGTAAGTATTGTTAGTTTTTTTTTCATATTAAGATTTGTGATGAAGCTTATCTGAATCATAATCAGCTGTAATTATATGTATATTAAATAACTCTTTAAATGATTTAAACTACCATTTTACCCCCACTACAAAAAAAATGTCATTTATCCACGCTTTATAAAAAGCGTGGAAAATTTTTGTGTCACA
>LUCG01273191.1:0-13082 GCA_001633085.1 Carthamus tinctorius | reverse complement strand
GAACCTTAGGTCTTAGACTAGGCTAGACCATCCCAATTGGGTTCAAACTTCACCAAACACTCTTATAAGACATCCCTTATGGGAGTATAACCAAGAGAACCCCAAACGAAAGCTAAACAAAAAAGTGAAAAATCACTCCAGTGTAAACGGCGGCTTGCCAGCGGGTTCTTACCCGCGGCTAACCCGCCGTCACCCGCAGACCAAAATCCCAAGTCGTGGGTTGCGACTGCAGGTCCGGGGTTTCATTCCCAAACTCAAAATTTAACCAATTTCACCACAATGGTGTCATAGGACATCCCCAAATCAATGCATAACAAGTCTTTATCAAAAACAGGACCAAAAACAACTCAATTGATCATCAATTGATCAATTTCCCGACTATAAGAACCCTAACTTATACCACTCTTCAATAACGACGCAACTAACGAAAAACATCAATTTCATTCATACCTTACGCCCAGAATTCGTTACCAACGAAGCCTTGACAATTGATTTCACCAACAACCTCCAATAGATCCTCCAATTGAGCCAAAAATCGTCTTCTTGCCCCTTCTTGCTCTCAAAATTCGACCAACATACAAAGAAAGAGAAAGAGGCTTACAAACACCCTTATGTACATGCTATACTCCACCCTCATCTATCTACAATGACACTTAGGCCCTCGAACCTGAAATTAACATAAACAACTCACCTTAACTTATAATTTAACGAAACAAGTCAAATATTTAACTTTGGGAAATGAGGTGTTACAAATGCATAGGTGGTGGTGGAACTTTATAGGAGCATTGAAGGCCAAGACTCGTAAATTTTCTTTGTTTAAGAAATCTTTAACAACTAAGTTAAAGTAGAGATTTTGAAATTTTAGACATTCATTTAGCTGTTTAATTTGTTCTCTTAATGGTTAAGAAACATAATTAATATTTTAATTTTAATTAATCTTTGGAAGAAATGAATACTATTTTATTAAATATGTTAAATATTTTGTTAATATAGTTATCACTGAAACAACTAAAATAGAGTATAGGGCCGCCTACTTAACTCTTACTCGGTAAGTGTTTACCGACTGAATTTACCTTACAGGATGAACATGACAAGAACTAGAATCTTACCTAGTAAGAGCGATGATAATGGCATGAACATATAGTCTTACCTGTTAAGTGAGATTGATGAATTTTATTTGATAAATTATTGCATACGATACCATTTTGAGAGACTTTAAATATTGTCCAATATATTAGATGATAGTATTCGATTTTATCTGTAAATAATTATTAGATAAGTGTTTAAGTAAACGGTACCTAACTTCTGGTGTAATTTAAAAAAGAAATTCTTATTTTAAAGTTTTTGGTATTGGGCCAACCAACCTCTTTGCTTCGCTTCTTGTTTAGCCCATTTCCCACTCTTTAGTCTTGGTTGTTGCTTTTCTTTTGGGTAATGATTCGATTTTATTGTATTACTTTTTGATTGAATTAGTTTAAAATCTTGGACCATGAGAACTGAAATTCCAAAATAGTACCATATCTTTAGGCAATTCTTTTTAATAAAAGGGCTATACAAATTTTAGAGTTTTATCCAAAAGAAAATACACATTCTAAGTGGAAAATATCAGGGTCGAAGTAAGAGCATCAACAACTCGATATTTTAACGGGTTATTTGAGTTGGAGCTTAAAAATACTCAAGCTTGAACGATCTCAGATATAAAATAGTATAGATTCAAGTTAACAATTCGAATTCCAAAACATCAATATTCGACTTGGCTCGTTTGAAAGCTTGATTAAAATTTTCTAGTTATAACGAACCTTTTGAGCATACACAGTAGTTCATGCCAAACACGCTAATATTCATAAGTCATATAATCAAAATAGAAAAATCATCGAGCCCAAACTAATAACCACAATATGCAGTTCAAACCCGTAATCGAATTTATAAACCTGCACTTTAGGTATAATACATCATCCAAGTTTATTAACGAGCATTAAGCTCGAACATTGAAAAAAAATATTCGAACCCGTGGTGCTTTCAAACCTAGTATTAATTATTTAGGCCGAATTCAAATAATCTGTTACTTGACTAGACTAGCCTATGTGGGTTCAAAAACTTGTGTTTTCCCCATGGTGGTATGCTCCTGACCGTGAGCTGGTCTAGTGGGACGATGACAATCTAGGTGGAGATGGAGGTGATGCTGGGAAACTGAAGAAGGTGGTGATGTTGAGAGGCAGAGGAGAAACGATGATGCCAAAGAGATGAATAAAACAAAAAAGATGGTCAAGTTCTACTATCCCGATTGAATTGAAACAATTTAATATTGAAAATAACTCCATGGTTTGATTCTATCATATAAAATCAAATACTATTAATAATTTTATTCTCATTCACTACTTAAGTCAAAATATTATTAAATAGTTTTGTATGTATTCTAGTTTATGGCTATGTTGATATTATAGAAAACAAATGCATATTCAAATTTCATCAACAAGAATAATGAAAAAACAATTTTTTTTTTCTTAAATCACTTCTTTCAAATCCGATGTCTTCTCCTATTCTTACGTAAAACAATTTCATTAACTTAACAAGTGAAGTTGATTTTTTAAACGGTTTGCAAATTTAGGGTGTATATGTTCTAGTTTAGACGAAAGTTCGGTTGCAAACTTAAGTTTCATTGCGAACGCGGGGACAACCGAGAGCGTGCCACGCGATATATTCTCTCTGAATAATCATGTATTATTTAGAGTGAATAACATAGCATTCAGTGTTATTTAGAGAGAATTACGCTGAATGTTGTGTTATTTATTTTGAATAATACATGATTATTCAGAGTAAACAAAGTCATGTGACACGTTATCAACTGTTCTAAGATTTTACAATGAAAAATGAGTTTTCATTCGAACATGAACCTCCTAGTTTATGGGCGGACTATGTTGATATTATTATAGTTTTGGCTGTGGAAAAGCGGAGGTACCAAAACGTAATTTCGTGGATTAGAGGGACCGATTATGGAAAATGGTGATTTTTGTTTAAAGGTTCGCCTAGGAAGCCCTTTTCACCCAAACGCAAGCCTCCATTTCTTCACCCTTCTTCGATTGACGTCCTCTAGCCACCATCTCCCCCTCTACTTTCTTCTTCTCTGTGTGTGGATTCGTTTAAGCTTCGATCGAAATGGCGATGGCTGGGCAAATCAGATCAAGCGTCCCTCGATTAGCTAAGGCTCTGATGTCCGATTCTCTCTCAACTCAGAGATCAACTGTCGAACGAGCTCTCCTCTGCCCTAATTTCACCGATTCTCAGGTGGTAATAGATTAGCTCAAAATTTATTGTGATTTAGAGTCGTTGATTCTTATTTTCTGTTAGTTTTTTTGTTTTCAAGATTCTAATTTTATGCGGTATATGTTCTGAGATGAGATTCTTTCGTTTGAGGTCGTCTATAAGAGGGATTATAATTGGTGAAATGGAATGAGGTTAGGGATTTTGATTTATGTGGATCTACCTTTTTGTTTAGAACAGATTACTGCTAGTCTGCTATATGAACTGAAACTGATGTGAATTTGTTCCATTTTTCATAGAAAAGTAAACGAGAAATGATTATTTGATTATGCCGGTTAGGTTGTACAAGAAGCATTTCTGATGAAAAAGCTTATGGTGTTAAACTGTATATGAGTTTTTTTAAGAAAGAACGCCTATCAGTGTATGGTCAACCATGTCTGTCCCTATTTTCAGTATAGGTATACCGTTTTGCTCTGCCATATTCTTAGATCTTATTGCTATAATTATTTGCCATTGGGATCAGCATATCTGATTAAGTTAATGCTATTCTCAAGCTTGCTCGGTCTCAAAATGTTGAGTTAATGGAGGACTACATTCTTGTTCAACTAATATATTTACTAGTTGATTCCTAGCTGTATCAAGCTCAATATTATCAGTTTGATAATTATATAGTTCAATGAAATGTAAATAAAAACTACGTTTACATCATTGTTATGAGGTTGGAGTAAGTAATAGTTTAGCAGATAAGCCTAATTAGATGTGATTATGAGATTGACAAAGTAACAATTTATCTATTAAATAGGATTAGAAAGAGCACAAAGTTATAAGGATATTTCCTTCTCTTATACAAAGAACAAAGTGCTACTGTATTATAGAATCATGATTTAGCGCACACATATCGAGTCTTTGACGAGCCATAAACTTTGTTCTGCCACTGCTCCTTCAGGTATGACGCATGAGCCCTAAAAAATGTTCCTATTCAGCTCATATGGTTGCAGACTTGGTGCATGGTGCAAGCATGGCGTCAAACCAAAAATGAGTCATGGCCTGCAAGATATTGCAGAATGTGTGCCATTTTTCAGAACATAAGTAGCTATAATATATTTAAGCAAAACATGACTTGTGTGATAGTCACTTCCATTTAGTCGTACATCGATTAAAAAGAGTGGTAGTTTTTTATCAATAAAAATAGAAAAGACCCCTATGGTACTTGTACTTTTCTAACTAACAGATTAAGTTATTATTTTAATTTGCAATACCTAATAAATAAAAGATGTAATACCAACAACATAAATTGCAAGTACCTCGGTGTTTGTTGTAATAAAAGAAATGAGTGGAGAAATATGAGAGCAATTGGAATTTTTTAGAAAAGATAAGGCATCAATCGTGATAGAATGGAGACCAAAAGGGAAAAGGGAAGGATACAAGCACACATCATTAGAAGATAGGAGAAGCAGAGAAGGTGAATTATTAGAGACTAAACAAAGGTTGATACAATTATAGTTTGAATTATGTAGCTAGTTGTAAAAACACCGAATATGAAGCCATAAGGTTGGTGGAGTTTTCTTTGTCATAATTACATTAGGTTGGTGAAATTCCAACAGATATTTCAATGAAGAACATATAATACTCCTGTCACAAAATATGAAACACTTTGTGTTTTGGGTTGTCCCAAAATATATAACCTTCTTTGTTATCCAGATTCAAATGTAATTTATTTGCCCTCAACACTTTTAGTAAACCAACTGCCAAGTCAATTGTTGCACTTGATTTGGGATTAAGGGAGTGACAGAGAGCCTAAGAGGCTACAGACATAACGTTTTTTTTTTTTTTAAAATTAAAGGTGCAAATCTTACCGAATGTGCCATGCCATGGCACCTAAGTGCCTTTGGTGCTTGCCTTTTTTCTTACTCTGCTGACTGCCGAGGTACTGTTGTCATGCCATGTGCTACGGCTCATACCATGACTACTATACCATGGACCATATGATAACTGAACATAAGTGAGGCCTAAGGATCAAGTTTTGTTGATGAACGTTCTGATTTCAGACTTTCGGTCAATATTTGATTTCCACCATTTATGCAATCTCAAACCTTTTTTTTATCTTGGCTACATTTAATTTATGAGTACATTGCCTTTTGCCTTCTGTCTAACAATGTGGTATCACATTGGTGGTAGCTATTTGTGTGTGTATCCTTGACTTTATCAGACAATCATAGTGCAGTCCTGAAGCTCTATGTTCCTTTGAACACTATTTATATTTTGATAAATGTTAGTATTTTTTCTTTTGTTAATTTGTTCTTTTTTCGTGGATCTTGGTATGTTTCTGATGAGCAGTGGGTTTTGGAGTTCTTTAAATCTTTCATTTGTTTAGCTAATAAGAGAATATTAATGGTGGTGGGGGCTTCTATAGCATTCTTTTGTCTTTTAAATCCCTTGTGAATACTCTTAATAATTATTTTTGTATCTTCTAATCTATGCTCAACATGTTTAAGGGATTTATAGTATTCTCATCTACCATCTTTCAAAAATGTAAAGTCAACATGTTTAAGGGATTTATAGTATTCTTATCTACCATCTTTCAAATATGTACCATCAACATGTTTAAGGGCTTTATAGTATTCTTATATCCCATCTTTCCAAAATGTACCGTGATATGGTAACTGCACTCTATCACTTTTAAAACTAGATATGAGAAGTGAGAACTTACAAAAGATAAGCTACATGGGATCTGAACTTTTAAGAATTCGGTTTGTCATCTCTATCATTGTCTGTGTGTGCATGTGAATGTGTTATATTTACTTGATCCATTCCAGTCCATGAGTTTATATTTATTTTACTATAACATGCACCACAGCTTGTACAGTGCCATTGCTATAATTGAAATGTGAATTGCATTGTCTATTGGACGTTTGCTAATTCAGGGATCAATTTATTTTGCAGCAACCAAGGAACTTTGCCTCTGCTTCTGCACCAAAGGAACCAAAGATTAAGGTAATAGATTGAAGGTTCAGCAAACTATATAATGCATTACTATATTGGCAGAAGAAAGAGAGAGAGAGAGGGGGGGATATATTGTTATCAATAAATGTAATGTGACAAAACTCTAGGCCAAATGGATTTTAATTTTATTCTAGGGTGTTGGACTGCAGACTGCTGTCATATGTATGATTTTTAGTTCACCTTTTTTCTCTGGGAAGAGTTATTTGCCAATCTTTGTGGTTTTGCTTGTTTTTCAATTTACCTAATTGTAGCTTTCTGTTCCTTTGTGAAATAATATGCTTTAAGTCTCAGTGAAATAGGTTATTCTATGCTGTCTATGTTTTTGAGGCTGTCTGACTTGTTATTATTTTTTGTCAATCACTCTTTCAATTTATCTCTTTGGTGCATGGATCAATGTAAGAGGAAATCCATAGGAACACCCATTGTCCAGAAAGTGGTTAGTTTATAATCAAGAAGTCTGCGAATTTGTAGGTTTGTATGTAAAAACTTTAAGCTTCTGAAGCAGACACATTCATGCTTGGATTATGCGCTTTTCATCAACTTAACAGAGAATTGCTAAATGAACAATACTTGCTAAATCCGTCGTACGAATTGTAGAAAGTTTTTTGTTGTAACATCCCATGTTTCCTTTCTTTACAATAACAACTTTACCACTCAGGTTCCTGTGGCTATGTTTGGCGGTTCTGGAAACTATGCGTCTGCTTTATACATTGCAGCAGCAAAAGCCAAAACGTTGGACAAGGTTGAATCGGAGCTTCTTGATCTTGTGGCCGCTACTGAGAAATCTCCTACCTTTTCTCAGTTCATGAAGGATTTGGCAGTTCCAGCAGATACTAGAGTGAAGGCTATCACTGAGATCTGTGATAAAGCTAAATTTTCAGAAGTAACGAAGAACTTCTTAGGTATGATGGCTATTCTATGAATCGTAACCAAATGATATTAACTCCTGCAAATGTATAATTCTATAAAGCATGCGTAATGCTATAGATCATGGTTGGCATATGCACTTTTCATGTGGTCTTTGCTTGCCATGTGCGTACACTTTACTATTTACCTTAGTGTTCTCTTCTTTCTTCTCAGTTACTGTGATTTGCATGTCTTAATTCTGCTTGGCAGGTGCTCAAAGAGCTTGTCCTTAGTTCTATAAGGTTCATATAATGTAGGGTTTACAAAGACTATTGCTGACCTTGATAGTTGATACACTAGTCTAGTTTTTGTACTTCCAGAGACTAGAGAGACGAGGCCATTGACTTGGGTTTGGGCTCAGATTTTGGGCTTTAGATTTTTTGATATGGGCTTTCAATCTTTAATTGCTGATCATGTTTCTTGACCTTCCCACGACTCTTGACGTTCTCACGACTCTTGACCTTCTCACCGTTTCTATAAATCATGAACTCCTCCATTCATGCAATCATGCTTAAATCAGAATACCAGTAATTGAGGACGAGTTTTAGCATTTTGTTTATTGATGTTTTTTTATTTATGTCTTTTTGAGATACAATATGACATATGTTACTTGCTGTTTTTGCTTTATTAAGTTGTTTTGTGTTTGAGACTTTGAGGTACAGTTAAAAAATATTTACAAAAAATTGAGGCTCTCGGGCAGCTAATCGCCTCGGAGCGCCTCGCGCCTTTTAAAACATAGGGATGCATGTCAACAGCCAGCTAGAACTAAATTTATTTTTCTTGGCTTACATGCTGGTGTGAAAAAAAAACTGCCTCTGAGCTACTTTTCCCCAAATCCACAGGAACTTGGTTTGCTCAGTTTTTGACTTATGGATGAGCGTGGTAACTTAACTAAAGGTTGTATTATTCAAAATCTTTCTGCAGAGCTTAAGTTAGCAATCGTGGTGAGAGAAGTGGAAAAATCTTGGCAGGAAACTATTTTTAATATTTTAACGCTACTATTAGGCACTGCTGCATTTTTCTTTTCTTTGTGGAAAAGCCTTTATCGGTCCATTTTATATTTGAGGTTGTAGAGATGCACTATCTTTCTGGTTTCCTAGTATTCATTTTAGTGATGACTGCCACGCGGTATTTGGAATTATATAGTATTGTAAGGAGAGAACTAATTTTATGTTTATGTTCTTTTTCTTGATAGCCCAATAAGGTTTTGCGTAGCTGAAGAACTTGAAATTTCCTCCATCAAAGCCAATGAATTGTTTGATCTTTTTATTTCAATGCACAAATTTGATATTTCTGCTTCATATCTTCTGATAAAATTGCCAAACTTTATCCAATTCCTGTACCAAGAAGTTATTGGGTTGAAACTTAAGCCATCACAATTTATTTTTCAGTTTTTTTTATGCTCACAAAAGTATCTCAATAATTGGTGGTCTTCTGTCTCAAGGTTTGTTAGGGTGGTCCACAAATTAATTGTGCCTTTATGCTATAAAAGAAAAAAAGAAAAAAAGCAAGTGCCAGCTTTTCAGCAACCGCAGAAATCATTTGGGCCCACTTATAATTTCCGTTGTGTGGGGATTTGATTGTTCTTGAAATTACTGCTGCTGAATTTTCATTCCTTTTGGGGACAATTGTTGGTCAAATTTTTTTATGCTGCTGTACAACTTTTTTACAATTAATCAGCTCCATTTTTTTATTTGCATCTGCTGTTTTATCTTTCCTGGAAATTTCTATCTGTTTTGACTGATTTCTTCAGTGAATTTTTTCTTATGATTTGCATCAGTTGTTTTGGCTGATAATGGAAGGCTCCGACATGTTGACACTATTGCAAAGAGATTTTCAGACCTGACCATGGCACATAGGGGAGAGGTCAAAGCCATTGTGACAACCGTCATTGTAAGCTGCTTACCATTTAGAAATTCAAGCATCAAAGTATCCCAAAAATGTTTTGAAACTTTAGCCATTCTTTTTAATGCCAGCATTAAGTCATCATTTGTGGTCACTTTTAGCCTTTTTGTCTAAGTCAGCATTGAGTCCTCATATTAAGTTAAAGCTTGGTTGTCAAGAGTACAGGCACAACTATTGCGTCATTCTCTCTGATCCATGTTTTTGAACAAGTTAATATCTTTTTTCTGGTCACTCTGTGTTTGATACCTATATTTATGTATACATGCACATTCTTTTAAGATACATCACCTCTTCTATGCATGTGAAAGAAAACTACTATCATTCTTGTTGACTACGATCTCTTGGACTTTTCAGAATTTAAGTTTTTTGTTCTCAATGGGTTTTCAAAGTGCACAAGTTTTAGTGATCGTTCATTTATTCTTTCAAATGAAAGGAATCAAGAAATAGAAAAGAGCAATCACTACTTTATGGTTTACTCTTGCCATGGTCATCTTTCTCACTGTCAAGTTATATGAACTGCATATTTTCAGCAGGTTTTCTTTCTATTTTCCTGTTTACTGCTTTGAAGATTTACTTGATTTTGTCTTTATACTTGCTTCTTATATTGCTGATCCAACTTATCTCCCTAATAACGCTATTGCTATCTTTATTTTCTATTAGCCACTCCCTGCTGAAGAGGAGAAAGAACTGAAAAGCACTTTACAGGAGATTCTTGGTAAAGGGAAGACGGTTAAGCTTGAACAGAAGGTAACATGTCCCGCATCTTATTTTTATGTGCTCTGATTTTATAATACCTTGGCACCTTCTCCAAAAGACGAGCCAATGTTTGACTTTTAAGAGTCAAATGGGACATTTTATTGGAAATAGTTGTAGAGAACAAATTGATAACTATTTTAAACAATATGGAAAACATTAGGGTACCCAATTCTACCCCACAAAAAATGCAGAATCTGGCTTGGCATGTAATCCAAGAAAATTGTTTGACTAATTTCAAATATCTAAAAGACCGTGTTCTAAAGGAAAATAAATTGAAATACCATCATCAATGACGAAATAGAGGAACCAAAGTATCCAACTTAATAGAATCATGTTATTTATAACATGAATAGGTACTTTATATACAATAAAGTTTCCAAGAAGAGACTCTGTTGCAGTTTTCATGGATATCTTGGAAACAGCAAGGACTGTTTGGTTTTTTTCCCCATTAAGGCTGTTCTGAATTAAGCTGACCGTAGTGATTAAGTGGTTTATATAAACTAAAATAAAGTGTTATTTGTTTTTTTGTCCTGGATAAACCGTCTGAATGAATTAAAATTACGAAATTAACCATGAACACCATAGCAAATTTAATTATTGTAAAATAAAATTAATAAACTCATCAACGTACGATCAAATTTACTAAATCTGGATAAAATATTAAAAAAAACAATAAAATATTTGAATCACATAAACAAAATTAAACATTAGTATCATGCAATGAAATCAATTAGCATAATGGAAAGACCCAAGAATGGGGGAGAAAAGATGGGGCATTTTTGGGTAAAAACTGGCTTAAAGGGTGAAGGCACCATAAGTGGTCTTATTGAGTTAAGTCATGAGTTTGACATTAAGCTGTATTCAAGCATTAAAAATTTGAATAAATTAAGCTATAAGCCTACTAAGCTCGTTAAGACAAAATCAAACACCTGTAAATATTGCAATTTTGGTGGGATGGACAAGGTACTTTCAATGATTTACTACCTCCTCTGAAGAAATGAGTCCATCAGTGGTTTGACTTTTAAGTATTAAATGTTACCTTTTAACTTAAAAATCAACAATCATCTTTGCTGGTAGAGAACAGGTTAATGCCACATGAACTGTAACGATCAAAATGAACAGTTTGAGAACCAAATAAACAAAAAATTATTTTAAATCTGAACTCGTGAAGTACTAGAATTGAATTTTGAGGGTATAAATTGTGGCACCCCCTTAATGTCTTCTTACACTTTTCTGTTGGAACACAGATTGATCCCAGTATTCTTGGTGGAATTGTGGTGGAATTCGGGCAGAAGGTTTTTGACATGTCTATAAAGACCAGGGCAAAGCAAATGGAGAGGTTTTTGCGGGAGCCCATCAACTTCGATGCCTAAACGAGGTGCGCTGCTCTCCGCTCTTAACGCACATGTTTTCTGAACTTATCATCTTGGCCTCAGGAAGGGAGCCCTCAACATTAATTCCTTTTTCCTTTTGTTCCTTCGATTTGGATCGCTTTTCACCAGCTTCCTTTTCAGATTACGGTTTTTGTTAGTTTGCAAATAAAAAACCATTGGTTCTCTTGTGCTTCGTAGACAACATGTTTAAATATTTTCTGGGGCCATAATGTTATGAGAAACTAGAATGTTTTCTGGGGCCTTGATGTTGTTGGTCATAAAGTCACAGATTATGATATTTTGCCCATCAATTTGAGTTTGGAAAAGGGTTGTATAATCTGGGCATTGTTGCATTATTAACGTTTGAAGGCATTTAGTTTTTGTTCATTTATATTTTTTTTAGTCATCATGACACCCTTTTGTATCCAGATGTCACTAGTAACATAAACACGGTAATAAACCACAATATGATCTGGTCTTAAGGGTGAAACCTTATATTACAGAATTTAGCTTAAGCACCTTGGGTCCCTTCAAAGCATAGATACAAATTCTCGAAGTTGTATGAAATTAAGTCAAAACACCCAAATTGTGTTTTAAAACACGTACGTTGGAATTAAAAAGAAACAACAAATTTACGTCTTCAGGTAGAGATCATGTATGCGTACATCGGACCTCTATCTAAGGGTTGGCGTGCTTAGTTTTTACTTTCAAGATTGGTACATCGGACCTCTATCCTAATATTTGTTCATTTCTAATCCAACGATTGAAAACTTGTTATGTTTTGAAAATACACTTTCAAACAATGAAGTAGGTGTGAAATGCGTTTTTCACATTTGTTTTAATAATTAGTAAGGTATTCGTGCATATTTCGGTTCTCGCAATTGTAAGGAAAAATTTCTTCCAAATCGTTTAAGATCAATTGTTATTAATAATAATTATTTGTTAAATATTATTTTTGGTATATCCCTTGTTTTACCTTCCATATCAATTGACCAAAAATTGAAGTATTAACATGCAGTGGATAATTTTTTTTTCTTCGTACGTAAAATCAAAAATCCCAAGCATTATCGTTCTTATTTTACCTTTTTCGATCATTTCATCAGGCTTTGCTAATAATATGAGAAACTGGGTTACCCACAATAGTTGACGATATTGTCTAAGTGGGAGATTGTTAGAATAGTGTCTAACATCATAACTATTTATGGAAACTTTTATTTTGAGAAGGTTTTTATTTTGGAAAGCTTTCCATTATTAGAAGGGCCCCATTTGGGTTGCCCTCAATAATACGATAAAAGAGAGGATAAGTTATTTAGTTTGTGAATTTTTTATTGAGTAATAAATTAATTAGAAACAAAGAGGAATTAATTAATTAACAAAGAGACATTAATTAATTCAATTATTTAACTGTATGGATAATAAAAATTAATTAAAGGGACAATGAATTATGCTGATGGGGTTGGAAGGTTCTGGAACATATCCGGAAGCCTTGGTGGCGTGTTTTTGAAGGATATGGGTATCCCACATCGCCCCAAACACCAAACCTTGACATTCCCTTGTCAATATAAATAGAGGCATTCCCTTCCATTTTATGTGTCCCACTTCTTGACTTCCTTANTGGCTATCTTATTGGAAGGCTAAATCAAGAGTTCTTAGTTTAATCTTTGAGGGTTCATTGGGTGTGAACCACTTGAGATGCTCTGCTTTGGACACTTGCATCGAGTAAAGAAGACGACTAGACTGTTAGAGGTAATTCTTATTCCTTTTTTTTGGAAGAGGTATTCTAGACCACATTGGACCCAGACTAATCCTCGGCAATTTTGGGCCGAAGCCCGACTGCCAAAGCATGCAGCCCGGGGTCGAAGCCCCCGTACCTCCAGA
>LUCG01273122.1:0-11602 GCA_001633085.1 Carthamus tinctorius | reverse complement strand
AATTCAATGCCCACCCATGAATCGCGTTTAGTCATCCGTCGTGGATCTGACGTGGCGCCTAGTTATCCGCCACGTGTCACGCTCTCGGGCCTCGGCTGTCCTCACGTTCACAACCAAAAAGTGGTTCACATTTGAACTTTCCTTTGTATATATATATGTATGTATATACATCATCTCATCGATGCATGACCGGCTTAATCAATCAATCAGTCATTTCTGAAAATGTGTTTGTTAAACTAAATGGTTTAAGGTTCGGGTCCACAACACCCTATAACCAGAATCGTCGAATGAGTCAGATATATTCTCCATATTACGAAATTGACAGACGATTGTGAATCAATTAATATTACGGATATCTAACCTTTTGTCCAAAATAACCAAACTATCATTATTTTATATAAAACATAAAATAAACTTAGTCAAGTATGGGCACCTAATCCACAACCCGACCCGGATACCCGAATGATGGTTTTTGAAAATGGGTATATATATAGAGAGTTCAAACAGCACATCACCTCNTTCTCTCTGCATATATTTCTGTGGCGGAGACTTTTCGTTGAGGACGAAGAAGGCGAATCCATCAATGGTTTTCAGTTCATGAATTCATCCAAACTACAAGGTATCTATCTGTCAATTCTGCTTCCATTTCTCTTTAATTCATCATGCAAAATTAAAAAAGATGAATCCATGATTGATTATGTGTGTATTTCGCAATTTCTGTGTTAAGAAATCATAATTCGGATTGAGATATAGGGAAACCCTAGCAAAGGAATCATCCTTGAAGTGAATTGTTATTGATGTAGTTGGTGTGTTGTTATTTCTTGATAAAATTCGATCAAACTTTTATCAAACCCCAAAATGAGTTTCTGAGATTGATAGATAGACGAGAATGTGTGTTGTTTTATGTGAATTCGTGGATTGGTGATAGTTTGAATTGAATTGATTGAACAGAGGTTTGGTAGAGGAAAGGGGGGAGAGTTTCTCTTCGCTGATCTCTCTCAATCTAGGGTTTATCGACATCAAACTGGAAGGATTTTGTTCTAGGGTTTATTGATGCCACCTTGTGAAATTCAAACAGTGGGATCTTCTACTTGATTTGATGCAATTGTCACAAACTCGAAGGAATTGGGGTTAATTAGGAAAGCATGGGAGAAGCTGATTACCATCTCAGAGGCGATTTATCAAACAGCTTCTCTGCGTTGGCCGTGAGCGAAAGGCACAACGGTTCCGACAATCAAGCGAACAGGAAACCGATCGAAGAGGATGATGATCTTCAACAGATTGAAGAACAAGAACACGAAATTAACCAGTTGAGGAATCATCTGGCTGAATATGCAGTCAAAGAAGCCCAGATTCAAAACGAGAAGCAAGTTCTTGAAAAACGCATTGCATCAATGTACAACGCCTTTGATCAACAACAGCAAGAACTTGCTGCAGCCACTGCAAAAGCCATATCCTACAGACAAGACATAATCGAAGAGAATATACACCTTAGATACGCACTAGAGCTAGCCCAAGAAGAAAGGTCGATATTTATATCGTCTCTAGTGCCTCTTCTTTCAGACCTATCTTTCCACCCTGCAGCTCTTGATGCATACTCCATTGTTGGTAATCTAAGGATTCTCTTCAAGCATAATAAAGAAAGACTCACTATGGCCGAAGAAAAGCTAAGGGGATCTCCATATCATCCTCTACTTTTACACCCTCACAGGGAAGATTCACCGTTAGATGGTTGTTCACCTCCAGATTGGATCTGCTCAAGCCTTGATCCATCACCGGATACAGTTCATATGGGTGTAGAGAGACGAAGCAATGGAGAAGGTGTTGTCGGTTCTCCTTATTTACCATCAATTTTTGAAGAAGAGCCTTCTTCTTCCTCACACCTTGAAGCAGATGATTCACAAGAGGATGATAATGGCAGTGGTGGGTATGATGATGAAGATACTAATAGGCCACTTCCCACAATCGAGGGTTTGCAGATTTTAGGGGAAGCTTTTCCGGGTCAAGAAATTCAAGCAAGTGGGTACTCAAGAAATGGAACCACCCATTGTGGTTTTGAGTGGGTTCGCCATTTGGAAGACGGATCGGTCAACTATATAGGCGCAAGACAACCCACTTATACCGTTACAGCGGATGATGTAGATACGTATCTTGCTGTGGAAGTCCAGCCGCTTGATGACAGACAGAGGAAGGGCGAACTTGCAAAATGCTTTGCGAATGACAACAGGAAGATCACTTGTCATCCTGATATGATTGATGAAATCGAGAAAATCATAAGCATAGGCCATGCAAGTTTTAGGCTTTTTGTTTGGAAAGGATCGCTAGACACTTGGGAACCAGCTATTTTGGAGATCAAGAAGAGTAGTTACAGCATCAAGATTAATGGACCCAACAACACTGTAGTTGTTGATGAGAAATATGCACCAACGACGGTTATTAGCTTACCAGCAGAAATACCATCAGAGTTCTCGATACTTAGCCCTGGGGGCGATGAGCAATACTTACGTGCAGATTATAATTCAAGTGATGTCAGCGGCTCTAGAGATACAATTGTGCTAACGATGAGATTGTTCATCAAACGGGCTGTTGATAAGAAGGTAGGGAAGAAAAAGAGGAGGGTTTTGTTCTTCAAGTAAGTCTTCTTTTGTAGAGGTTCTTGTAGCATTTGTACTATTCTTTTAGACATACATTTGTAAACCAAAGTTAGTTTCAGTTTTGCTTTCAACTGATTCATGTTAACAATGAATCTTTTGTAAATAACAGAAATATATCTTTTGATCCATAAAGATTGAACAATTCCTAGTTTCTCTATGAGCTTCTTGGTACCCTGAACTATATACTAAGCTATTTAACATTTTATAATACTTCTAGGGTTTGCTTGGTTGGGGGTAATAGGAGTTGGGAACTGGAAATCATTAATGGTTTCTGGTATAATGCAATAGAATGAACTATTACCAGAAATGAACGAACCGCGACCTTAATGTCTGTATTTTAACCTCAATGTCATGAAAGTATGAAACTTGCTTAAAATGCATAAGATTCTAATTAGGCACAATACTCGACTTCTGTTAGACTTCTTATGATGTCGACATTGATATTCATATGGTAGTTTTTATACAGTCGGTAGGGGGTCGAAGTAGCAACATGGCACATTGGCCCAACCTATGTGGTGAGGATGGAATAGAATGGGCAATCCCAGAAGTTGTTGCAATAGGAAACTAGGAAAACTGGAGAAGGGTCTTCTAAAACTATTTATAATGTGTTTATAATATATATGCAAAATCATATAAAGTATGTTTAGCTGCTTCCTTAGAAGAAAAAGAGTAGAGTAGGTTTGTTCTCTTCTATTCTGTTGAAAGTTCTTTATGCTTTTAAAAACTAAAAAAGGCTAATATCTACACACCATCAGCATTCAAGATGTTTAAACAAATAAGGAAAACTGGGGGATATGATTGTATAACTCAGGTGTCTATAGTTGGTGCACAAGGTTGGTACTTGATTTTTTTGGGGGACCCAATTCGTTAGAAAAGCAAATCACGGGGACCCATTTTGTTACTTTTTCACTTTAGGGACCCAATACTTAAAATTGGTAAGCCGTGGGCCGCAACCGTGAGCAGGGAAGGCTCGAACTCGGTTAGGACGCTATGAACCTCCCGAGCGATAACCAATCAGCCACAGCAATGGAAGATGAATTAGTAATTTGTTATTTTAGATAACACTCAACAAATCAAGAATTGATACTATCCTAATTCAGTTAGGGAGTTGCACAATTCTCTCCAATATATTATGGTTATCTCGTTAACTTTCAAGTTATCCCCATATCTCTACTTGATCTAGAGGTTCAATCGAGAACACCATTAACAAGAACATTTATATTACATGTGATAAATATACACGCGAGGTAGCTCGTCGTATGCAAGCGGCTTGGCCCATGGCATATGCTGCACCAAAGGTCGTTCACGTCCTAATTTTGTATCATATGTGATGGACTATAGTATCACATTCGACATGGGTGTGTCCACATATTTCGTAAAATGGTGTTCTCGTTTAAACATAACACTATGTGTGTATATATGTACATATGTTGTGAGAGATAGAGAACTTGTAAATCCTAACATAATTTCACATATGGATCTTAATTATAACTTGTAGGTGAATCAGTTTACAATTTATAACTCAAATTCACATGTAAACCTATGAATCCTAACAAAAATTCAATGTGAACATATTGATCTATGTTGTAACATCTCGCATTTACACCTAAAGACATCTCACTATCATGCTTACTAAGTATAACGTTTAAGGCTAGGTTCACAAAACCTAATTCATTTATGGTGCGTTTGTTACGGGGATTGGACATGATTGGATTGAACCAGACTAGTCAAATTGTCTCGTATAGTGTTTGGTAACTTTAGACATGACAAGATAAAACTATCAAAATGACTATAAAACTGAATAAGTTGTCTAATATAATGTTCTGTAAGACTCAACAGACAAAAAGTAAAAAATCTCAAAATGACAAGATTGGTTCCTAAAGTTATTGTTTTATATTTTTTAATTTATAAATACTATAACACATGTCAAATAAATAACTTTATTATGTATATTTTACATAATATTTTGGGTGTGTAAATATAATTTCTACTATCTCGTTCGATATTATAAATTGGGGTAAAAGTGATGATATCGTGTTCTAAAAACATGTATAATTTTAACGACATCACATCTCTTAGCTTTATTTTTGATGTTATGCATAAATGATAAGTTATGTGTCCATACATGTGATGATTTAGTGATGAAATCATGAATTTATGTTAAGATTAAGTGTCACTATCACTTAATATGTGAAATCCATGGATGGATTGTAAAATTTCTTGAAAATATGATGTTGGCTAAAAAACATGTGTTGACTTTTAAGAGTCAAAGTGAAAATATGAAATTGGTAGGAAATTGATGTTATAATCATGGATTATGGTTGACTTATTGGGTAATATGGTAAAAAAAAAAGTGAAACTATGAATCTGGAATTTGTTTGAACCAGTATTGGTCATGTTTTCGATGAAAAATAGATGTTTGAATCATATAACAACATGGTTACAACCCTGTCTTTAAAAAATTAATAGAAAATCATATAAAAATTGTATAAGGCTGATTCTAGTGGAATTGAAAGCTACAAATCTCTAGTTTAATCCGTCTTTTGAAGTTATAGAGTGATTGTGAGTTTAAAGTGGTAAAACGGAGGTTAAAAACAGAGCTGCAACATATAATTAAAGTTAGAATATGACATGACTAAGATGATAGAATATGAATGGTTATTCCAATGCTTACAAAATTTGAAATATGAACTCCAGGGGGTATTTTAAGATTATTTGAGATCTTTGGAGGGTATTTTATTGTTGTATTTCAATGTTACACAATAGTTTTTCGATTTGATCGTATTCGACATTCGGTCGTGAGGTGAGTTAAATAGTTACTCAAATCTTATTCTATTAAGTGTATATTTATGTACCATCTGTATATATGTGATTTCTATGACTTTAAAGTCGATTTTGATTGGTCGGTCTTTGTACGTATTGATCCCTCAATTACGAATTCTTTCGCAATGTCGATTAGTTTGGAAATCCGAATATTCCGTCGGTATCGGTTCTTTGATTCCTTGTGAAATTGTAAGTATGGGGATTACTTTTTTTATTCTTCAGAAAACGGTGAATGTCAACATGTCGAGTGAAGGGGGAGGAGCCGGTGAGACATTCGGGTCGTTCTCGTTGTCTGTTGGTCGTACTCAATGCCTAATATGGAGAGAGGCACGAGTATAGGGACTCGGGAATACCCGGGAGATATAAGTATTATATTCTGTGTAACCATAGGAGCTCGAGCATACATAGTGATGATGGGCTCCCTGCTAGTAGGGGTGTTCACGGGGAGGGTAGTGAAATTTTTGTGAACCACTTGTACGGGACGGGTACCTAATTTTACTATTTGAAATCGAACCGTGCGGGGCAGGTACCCGTGCCTAACTGAACTGAAAAGGAGCGGGTACCCACTGTTCGGTTCACGGGTACCCACATTTTGCCGAATGTTTTGATGTATACAAAATATATATTAGGAAATAAAGTTATTTTGTGACAAAACTAAAACAAGTAACACTAAAAATTATTAGAAAATGAAAATAAGAGTATGGGTGAATGAAGAAAACACGACATGTGATAGAGATTTTTTTAAGATTAGTAATTCTTTATTATGAAGTATTAATAAATGTTTTTTTAATAAACTAAATATATACGGGGCGGGGCGGGTACCCGCGGATAGTAAATTTTGTGAACCGAACCCGACCTGCGACTTAGCGGGTACCCTCATTTTCGGGTTTCTCGGGTCACGAGTTGCTCGGGTATCGGTTTTCTCGGTTTCGGATCATACGGTTCAGTTCGGTTTTTCGGGTTTTCGTTTTTTTGAGCACCCCTACCTGCTAGTCCTATGTGTTCCCTTTTTAGAATATTTCAATATGTTGATTATCACCATTTAATTAACATTCGGTTTTGATCCCTTGCAAGGGGATTGTCTTGACATGATTTGGTAACTACATGTAATTTGTATTACGAAAGTAATCGATATGTCTAAGGTTCCTATGTCATGATGATTTGTTGGTTTCTGGCTCTTGGCCTTTGGTTATTTTATGGACACTCCTTGTTTCGTAAGTGTTACTCACAGTTTATCATTCTTTATTGTGACCGTTCAGTTGGTTTTGGTTCATGTATATTTGTATAGACTTGATTTCAATAATATTCGTTTAGACTATCATCTCACTGAGTCATGTGTTTATCCCGTTAGCTCATCATTTTCAGAAAAGAAAGAAGATAAAGGGAAGAACTTGGTGCAGTTAGTTCGTGATCAGTTCGGGGATAATTGCCAAGTTTTTGGTATAAAAATATATATAATTACGTCTAGTTTATATTTTGGGTTGTAAATGTATCTGGATAGTTATTATGTTGTCTCGGTTTTTGGTTGGTAAATGTTTTAATTATTAGATTGTAAGCTTTCGTTTTGGATTTAGAAATACTTACTAAAGTGTAAATAACTTTTGGTGGTTTACCTAGAAATGATATCTCGTATGTTATTTTTGGGTTATAAAAATGTGGTTTTTCGTGAAATCGTAAATGTGGTATTACAGTGAAGGAGGGAGTTGGAGCAGGTGGAGTGCGCTAGCGAGTGATGGCTAGCAATTCCTTGAGCATGTCAACATGATCATTAAACCTACGGTCAACTGAGTCGTCAAATCAATGAGAGTACCCTTTATTTCACTAACTGATGCCTTCAGCTGAGAAATCTCGGTGTTGACCAACTCCTCCAACTTGATGACCTTCACAGTCACAACAATATCATAAAGAGCCTTGAGGTCTTCAGAAATGCGACGGAGCTTTGAATCATAGAGATCTACATGTTCACTGAGCTCATAAAGATCTAAGTGCAACATATCAAACATGAGAAGCTTGAACTTGATGGTGTTGAGCTTCTTGAGGCTGGGCACTTTAACAAAACTGATTTTGTTAGCAAAACCTAAAACGGACCTGCAAAAGGACCTGTAGGAGGAGTAACTGACTCAGCATTTAGAGACTCAGGGTTAGTTAGCAGAGAGAGAATGGGGATAGTTATGTGTACCTGAGGATTGAGGTTTAGCATTCGAAGGTATGTCATCCTTTTTCTGAGGTTGCTCGAGAGGAGCACCCTTCTTAGGTCCTATTATTTTGCTCTTGCCCTTAAGGTTTGCAATGAGCAATGCAGCTGCCTTAATAGCTTGTTTCTGTAAAACCTCATCAGTTGTGCAGGCATTCACAACTGAGTCATCGGCTAGTGTAGACCAAGATAGAAGAAAAATGAGAATCACTAAATTTAGAGATTGACGCATTGGCCTAGTATAAGGATAAAGAGATATATACCTGAAACATTAGTGTTAGGGATACGAGTCTTGATCCTTTTAGGTCTACTCCACTTGTACCTCAGGGAATTGAGTCCCTAAAGTGGATTTTGGGGTGGCTTTTAGCAGATGGTGAAGACACCGAACTCCTTAGTACTTGAGAGGTAGGTATGGATATATTTTTTAAGGGTTGTCCTTTAGTCGCCTTACTCTTCTTGCATTAGGAAGGCTAGGCTACAGAAGGTGGTCGATTTCATGAGGATAAAATAAAAGTGCCAGAGCTGAGACAACTGGGTAGTTAGTGAGGGGTTAGTCACTAACATAGTTATAGAAGCAAGACAAAGTAGGAGAGTAGTGGGAGAGATATTAGAAGTTATACCAGAGGTGATGGTGGAGATAAGGACTTTAGTGAGAAGGCCCTTGTGATCGAGGACCCTTGATCCAATGGTGGAGTACTCCATGCTTCTTCACGATAGTTATCCTACATGCAGAACTTGAAGATAGTCGATAGAAACCTGATGAAAACCACATGTTTGTTGCTGCCTCTTCATCAACTTAGCCAGCAGCTCACAAAATGATCTTAGCAAAGTCCATCTTTCTCCCTCTGATTAGGGAGTAGTCAATGTTTAGGGTTGTCCGGCTAGCTTGATCATGGATTCTAGTCTTGCAACCCAAACATTGGATGAAGTGTATGAACAGGAAGTTCCATTAGGCTGACATACGATTCTTCTCGACCTTCGTGATGGCCTTGTTCATGACCATGTTTCCATCCTTATCATTTTCCTTCGGCCAATCATACTTAATATCGTCCAAGCACTGAACGATCTCCTCAGTAGTAGGTTTAGGAGAGAAGTTTGAAACAAGTATATAAATAAAAAGTTTAGTTAAACAAGTTTAGGTATCTAATCAAATATATAAATACTTTAAGGATCATAACATTTATTAAAAAAGTTTATGGTTAAACTATTTTTAAATAAAAAGTTTAAGGGTTAAATCGTAGTTTATCCATAAGTTTAGAGACTAAAGTGATTTTCAAAAGTGTAGTAACCTGTCGTAGCAGGTCAAATGGCTAAAACAATTAATTATAACATGTTTAGGGATTAAAACATTCATTAAAAAATTTAGGGGTTAAACCATTTTTAAACACAAAGTTTATGGGTTAAATCATATTTTACTCTTTTATGTATATCAATAATGATTAACTGATTTTACTTATAAGATATCTCCAACTAGAAATTTTAAATCTAAATTCTCAGATAACGAAAAATTAAGGCAAGTAGAACAATATGTATTTGAAAATAGTACTTTAATAATGATTTTGCTTCTAAAAATGCTATGGATTAGAAACAGTAACATCTATTATATTTAACACCTGTAATTACTTTTAATTTTGGTATTAATTAACTTTTTATTTTTATACTAATTATTGGAGATTTTTGAGCATTGATTTAATGATGTAAATATTAGTTTTTTTTTAATCTTGTTTATTATCATAACAAACATTGGAGATTTTTCTCTAAATGTTAAGGATATATTTTTTGAATTTAATAATAATAGACTTATAAACAATATAAAAAAAATTACAGGACCACATTTATGTTTTTGTACTAGGCCTTCAAAATATCAGGGTCGACCCTGCAATTCAATTGGTACCGATTGGTTTTGGTACCAAATTACCACCCCAAGTGTTTCTTCAATGGATTAATTAAAATTACTGTTCTAAAAAACTCGTCTTGCAGCCGCCATGACGCGCCATGACTTCAAGGCTTGGGTCTCACGCCACGTTAAGCCCATGGCATGCCATGACCTACTACACAGTTCTTCTAATGTGATATTTGATTTTTCTTTACATTTTTAAGGTTTTATTTGCTAGTTTTTAGTATATAACTTAATTCTAACTTGCTTATTTCTATTAACTCATTGAATGATAGTACAAAATATAGGATCTTACATATAATATTTTATATGAACTAGAAATTTGACGTCATAAGTCACACCTTAAAAACGTCATGGCTCCTAAGGCTTGAGGCTTGGCCTCGCCGCCACGCCACGCCTCACGCCATTTAGAACCTTGATTAAAATAGATAAAAATGGAGATTTTTATTTTTTCTTGTTCCAACAAATTCTCTAAAATGTTATCTATTTAAAATAATATAAGCATAAAAAAAAGATAAAATTCTCCAAATTTGGAGAACTTAAAATTTAATGTTTGGAGAGAGATGTATTTTTAATTGTATTCAACTTTCTTTTTCTCCACTACTATCTAAGAGCATCCACAATAGCGAAATCTTTAAAAAACCTCAACTGTCATTTTTATGTCATATCAACAAAGCAAGAATCTAAATAAAATTTCATAACGAAGGTTCTTACAAAAATCTGACTTTTTATTTAATATTTAAAAAATAGTTTTACATAATAACTAAATGAGATAATTAAAAATAAACTTATTAATAAAAAAGTTTGCAAGAAACATAATACAAATTAAAAATAAAAAAAATATTTTATAAGAATTTATTTGTTGTATCAATTTTAACATATATTATTTATAAATCTATTAAAAGAAAATAAAATGTTTAACAAAGACAAAAATAATAAAGAAAATATTAACAAAAAGAATATTATATAACAAACTAGGTTCATGTTCAAACACCTAGATTCAAATAAGAACTTGTGATTGAACATGAACCTTTGTCTCACGGTAAATTATCTTATAAAAATATCAAGAAGGACCCTCAACATGAACCTATATTATAGATGCTTTAAATTTTATTTATGTGTTTTATATATTCAATATTTTAATAATATAATTAAAGTCGGAATCTTTTAAAGTAATTTTTTAGAATTTGTTAAGTGCAAAATTTGGTAGAATTAAATATAATTTTTAAATAAATAGCGAATCTTTTATTCTCTATTTTAAGAAAAACTTATAGAAAATTTGTTATAGACTATTACTTCTATGATATTGAAACTTTAAATGAGGGTTACCCTTTTTTTTTGAACGACATGTTTATTAGTTGTTAGTATACACCTTAGTTAGATTAGTAATGCCTCTGCCCGGGTTCGAATGGGGGTTAGTTTCCAAACATCTCCATTGTATATTTCTGTGTACTGTATGCTAGGGGGTTACTTCAAATATAAACAAAGTAAAAAAAAAACTTATTAACAATTAAATATTTTAACTAAAATTTAAATTACAAATTACATGCTTATATTCATAAAAAGAAACTTCAAACATTCGGTTAAGGCTGTGTTGGGTAAAAATAAGCTAGCTTATAAGTTACTACATATTTGGATGGACCATAAGTTGGCTTATTGAAACACTACTTCAGAAGGTTTTTGTAGTTTTTTTGCAATTATATCCCAAGATATCCTTTTTGGTCATTTTATATATACTCATAGCTAGTTTTTGTCAAACATATTTATTCATAAGCTAGCTTATCAACTACAACAGCTAGCTTATCAGCTACCAGCTAACTTTTTTTTGGAAGGGTATCCTAGGCTATGCCTCCCGATGACTCTAAGACATGAGCCCCTGATAACTCAGTGACCACAATTGTTACGTACGCCTAGATTCGAACCCTGGACAGACAGGATATTCCCCCAGGGCCTCAGCCAGCACGCCACAACCATTGTGATTAGTAAGCTACCAGCTAACTTATCAGCTAGTTTGCAAAACACAACCTAATAATA
>LUCG01273106.1:0-18524 GCA_001633085.1 Carthamus tinctorius | reverse complement strand
AACCAAAAAGTGGTTCACATTTGAACCCACCCCTATATATATATATGTGTGTGTGTGTGTATAGATTAAATAACTTAATACATTAAATGATATATATGTATTTTTTTAGAATTATTATAATATTATATTTGTGGTTAGTGTGTTTTCTATAGTGTTAGATATAAAGTGGATTTTTGTTAAGGCTATGCGTATCCAACCCTTCCAATTCTACTGCCACATCAGCTTCCACATTAGCTTTTCTTTAACCCTACAATTGATCTTCTGAAACTCTCTCTGATTAGTACCCAATTCTTCCAAGCCTCTCACACACACACACACCATAGACACACACAANCGTAACGACAGCCTGCTGAGCCCGCCAAACCGGCGGCTTCCAACCCCCCAAACCCACATTGCCGGTACGCATGGCCGTTGTTATTTTTAGTGTTTTTATTTAATATGTATTTATTTTAATGCTTGGGTTTGGAGAAATAAGTTTGCAACCAAAATATAATTATAAAAACGTTCGGAAATAGTGAAAGAGTCGAAGGGCGCAAATTACCCTAAACCCTCACAAAACCCTAGCCTCCTCCTGTATCACCACCAACCGCAAACTAAACAATGCGACCTCCGAGGGGCGGCGGATTCAGCAGTCGGGGCCGTGGCGGCGGCGGATTCAGAGGTGGCCGTGATGGCGGTGGCCGTTTTGGTGGTGGCCGTGGCGGACGAGGCGGCGGCGGCGGCGGCCGTTTTGGTGGTGACCGGTTTAACGATGGCCCCCCTGAGCAAGTTGTAGGTTTGTAAACATCTTCCATCTCTCTCTCTTTCAAACACACACACACAACAACATCATTACTTACAGATTTTATCGCAAATACGTCGATTACTTGGCACCTTATTATCGAACTGTATGCTTTTAGTAATCAGATCAGTTTGTTTTGTTATTCTGAGATTATTGAATTTGGATGAATTTGCTAATTTTGCAGAGGTTTCGGCATTTGTTCATGCTTGTGAGGGAGATGCAGTTACAAAGCTAACTAATGAGAAGATACCTTATTTTAATGCTCCAATTTACCTTGAAAACAAGACTCAGATTGGCAAAGTTGATGAAATCTTTGGTCCCATTAATGAATCTGTGAGTGAGACTTCACCATCTATAATGGTTTTAGGCTAAAGTTGTTGATTTTGTGGATTAGGTTTTAACTGGTATGTTTGTTTAAAAAATTGCAGTTCTTCTCAGTTAAAATGATGGAAGGTATTGTAGCGACTTCATATGCGGCTGGTGATAAGTTCTACATCGATCCAATGAAGCTATTACCACTAGCCAGATTTCTTCCACAGCCAAAGTATGTTCATTTTTACTTGTTCATTTTAACATATTACTTATAAAGTTGCATTTAGTAGGCGGTGCTTGATTGGGGGTAATTACAGAGGGAGAGGGGGAATGGAAATGGAAATTGTTGAAGTCAATTGTGTCTGTCTTGATGCAATGTGATGAGTCATTACTGGGTATCGGAAAATAAAGCCTTCCTCGACAAATTGGAGGAAATGGAACTCATCCTCATTTTCATTCCTGTACATTTCCATTTCTGGAACGAAAAAGTACCACATGAGTCATATTGTAGATTTCAACCATTGTAGCTGTTAGTTTTTTATTGCAAATGTGCAATGATTTGATGTAGCTCGTTATCTGATTCTTGAATGCTTCTTGACCTAGCATCAAGAAGTTGCTGTTTGGATTTTCTCATAAACCCTACATACCATAGTATCTATATGCTCTTTTTGAAGTATTATATATATACACACACACAGACACAAGACAATGAAAATCGCACACCATGTTAGATTGGAACCACCTCTAGGCGGGTTGGGTTATTGTATACCACTTGTCTAGTTCCGCATCTGCTAATCATGAACAATTTCTGTTCAATATATGTTGGAACCTTCATTTTCTTTTCAAGGGATCTTTTGGAGAGTAATCCAATAAGGTTCCATATATCCTCACATACCACTCTTGGGATTCTATGCTTTGGGCCAATCTATACTCGTCGTCTAGCCCTTCACCTGTTTATCTAGCCCTTTCTTAGAGTCCCAAATTGGTTTGACTTGTACAGTTTCACCTCAATATATGTTAGAACATCCAATCTTACCTAAAGGGCTCTTTTATAGATCTCCTAATGCAGTTCCACACATTGTCACATTTAGAATGTTAAAGAGTTTGGTCTTGCAATTCCATTGAAATTTCTTCGCATATTAGTTAAATGTAGGTATATGATACAGTTCATCTGAATTTAATGTAAGCATGTGTATTGAATTACTATCGTGTCTATTGCGTTATCAAGACTCTTGTATTATGTGGGTTAATCGTTCTTTTTGGTTCTTTTGAACTATGTGTTACAGGGGAGCAAGCACCGGTGGAAGAGGAGGTGGACGTGGCGGTGGAAGAGGAGGTGGTAGAGGTGGTTCTTTTCGTGGTAGAGGCGCTCCGAGAGGTGGTAGAGGCGGTGGCTTTCGTGGTGGTGGTGGTGGTCGTGGCGGTGGGTTCAGTAGGGGCCGGGGGAGATATTAGAACAATAGCCATGTATGTTTTATCTCATGCACTTATTCCTTGTAGTTTATGTTCAAGTTTTGTCTTCAGTTTCTGTTGTGGCACTCAATCTTTCATTTGAAAAATGACTTGTTTGATCATCAAGAAAACGACTAGTTTTTACCTCACTTTTTGTACGATATATGTTGAAGATTGTTTTGTAGGAATGTCGTGTACTTGTTGCATTAGAAAGTGACGATTGTGCTTGATGTTTGCTTGCGGTTTTAACCATTGTATTTTTAGTTGCAAGACGAAATAACAATTACATGTTCTCAAAGCTTTTTCGCTATTTCTTTTTCCGTTTCCAAATACATGAACGAGGGGAGGGAGGGGGGGGGTTAATTATGTACATTCTTAAGTGATTAGCGAGACGACTTTTTTCAAATACAATACATGTCATGACTTTGATCTCAAACCATTTGCTAGTTTCAGTCGTTAAGTGAGCCAAAAATTCTCTTCTGCATTGGTGTTCCGAATGTGAGCTCTATGTGGGGCCGATTGAGGGTGCTACTAATCAACTTTTTGTCTAAATAATTAACTGTTATAAAGTTACTAAAGTCATTCATAGCTTCTTTTTTAAAGAGGGTTGTTATTTGCATCCTTTTAATAGGGGTGTGATGTATCGGGAATGTAAAAAGAGGGTTTGATGTTGATGTGTGTGAGGGAGCAATTCATTTTATAGGGGTGTGTGGTTAGTAAGTCAAATGGTGCAATTAGCCCCCCTTTTTAAACCAAGGGTGTTTGGGGTGGTTCATTCATACCTTTCTAATCCAAGGTTCCTAAAAACAGCTAGAAAGTTCTGAATAGCCTTGCAGAACTTAAATTGACTGGCTCAAGCCTTATTGTCAGTTTTTTTAGAAGGGTCTCCGGGCGAAAGCCCAACTAATCCCCGACAATTTTGGAGGATAAACATGGCCCTACTTAAATGTCTCCAGACATGCGCATGGGAAGGCTTGAACTCGGTTAGGACGCTATGAACCTCTCGAGCGATAACCAATCCGTCACAGCACTGGAAGACAAATCATGCAAGTTTTACTACAACTAGCATGTTAAAATATAAATATAATTGCTTTGATCTTAAAATATAGAAATTCATAAGCAAAACCAGATTGACAAATAGTGTAGAACTAATTAAGATAATAAAGGTAGGGGATGTTTGATTTTTGAAAATTATCACTGAAGTCCTCTAAAATCTGACTCGATCAGATTTTTGTATTTTCAGACTGTTTTTTTTTAAGTGTTCAAGCCTTTAATTTACTAAAAAAATTCAGATTCAGATTTCAGCTACAAAAACAAACAGTCTAATAGTTTTAGATTTCAGACTTCAGCACCATCTCTAATTAACAAGAAGTGAAATAAGATTTCAGACTTCAGACCTCTTAAAAAACAAACGCCTTTTATTTAAGACTGACTTTCTTGTCATAAACAGTATATTCCACATGATGGGAAGTAAAACGATTTGTATAACCCAAATCATGATGATGAGATTTGTGACCATATCTTTTTGTAACCATGTTTAGACATTAAAGAAAAGCAACAAGTTTGCAACCAAAATATGATTTAAACGAAATTGCAACCAAACTAAAAATTAAAAATAGTAAAACGACGATTTTCGTTTTTATGGTGTGTTTAAAATAGAATTTCTTTTTATACCTTTGAAATTACAAATCCTTCTTTAGGGTTTACGGTCAGTTTTTCTTTTAGTCTTTGGTCAATTTTTTTACAATTACATATGATGGATAAAAATAACAGCAACTTGTAAATCATAGAAACGAAAAACAATAAGTTTGGAGACCTAAAAAATTGTAACATGGAATTAGAGGCAAAAAGGAGTTAGTAGATAATGAGAGCCCAAAAACATACTAGCTAATTCTATTAGAAAGAGAAAATTTAAAAAGAATATTCAGCCATTCCTATATGCTACTATTTATAGTTTCTCTAAAAAAAATATTTATTACCAAGGTCTAATGCTATTGATTATTTTTATATCTATCTATTTAATTGTTCCTGTGATTCAGCAATTCAAGAGACGACTATTGTAAGCTCAATTACTCGCTATTACTATGTGTTTTTGTTGTAAGTCGCGCCTTGAAGAACGTCGTGACGCCTAAGGCTTGAGGCTTAGCCTCATCATTACGTCATCTCTCACAATATTTAGAACCTTGGCTGTAAACCATAAAGACGAAAAGTAAAAACCGAAACACTATAAGCTATAGGAATAAAAGCTGTTATTTTAAAAATAGTAGACTATGTTTTTCTTTTATGGTTTGTTAGGAATTACAGACTTCATCCTTATATTTTTGAGATTATATTTTTTGTTCCTATAGATTGTAGTTTACAGACTAATTACTATTTTTTAAGTATGAAGAACTAAGAAAGTGTTTGGGAGTGTTTTTTAAAAAGTGTTTAAAAAAGTCAATAAGTTAAAAATAGTGTTCTAAAACTTGAAAAACACTTTTTAAAATGGTTTTTTAATATAAGGGGAAAAACGCTTTTCGAAAAGTTAGGAGATTGTGATTTTTTTATTTAACTTTCGGCTTTTGGCTTTTAGCTTTTCCTTCTCACATAACCATGTTTTTTTTAACGCAAACACTTTTTAACCTATTGACTTTTTATCACCACAAAAACAAATTCAAACACTTTTTAAAAAACTTTTTTTGCCACCACCGTATAAGTCAATAAACACTTTTGGAGTTCAAAAAACACTCCCAAGCATCCTCCTCTAAAATAGAAGTAAATTGTAATACACAACGATGACGAAAGGTGTTAATTTTTGAAAATAAGAACAAAAATAATAATGCATTGTAAATCAGTAGGATGAAAATCGTAGTTTCAAAACCATGAGAACGAAAATAGAAGCTTTTAACAAACCACAGGGACTAAAAACGTCATTTACTATTTAATAAAAAGAAAACAAGTACTAAAACGGCAAATGTCAACAAACTTCAAGGACTAAAAACGTCATCTTAGTCTTACAAAATTGTTCGAAGAATAGTGAAAGAATAAAATGGTAGTTGAAAGGGAGCAAAATACTGTAAACCCTTACAAAACCCTAGTTGTCTTTTTGTCAACAACCGCAAAGTGAACAATGCGACCTCCGAGGGGCGGCGGATTCAGTAGTCGGGGCCGTGGCGGCGGCGGATTCAGAGGTGGCAGGGACGGTGGAGGTCGGTTCGGCGGTGGCCGTGGCGGACGAGGCGGCGGTGGCGGCCGTTTTGGTGGTGACCGGTTTAACGATGGTCCACCTGAGCAAGTTGTAGGTTTGTAGACATCCTGCATCTCTCTTACAAACACGCAAAGCTACACAAGAACCCTAATTACAAATTTAATCTCAAATACGTTGATTATTTGGAACCTTATTGGTCGCATTGAGGCTGTTCCATTTTCCAATAATCCAACTGTATGCTTTTAGGTATCAGTTGATTTTGTTATGTTATTTGTAGATTTTGAAATCGTGGATGTATTGCTAATTTTGCAGAGGTATCGGCGTTTGTTCATGCTTGTGAGGGAGATGCAGTGACGAAGCTAACGAACGAGAAAATACCTTATTTTAATGCTCCAATTTACCTTGAAAACAAGACTCAGATCGGCAAAGTTGATGAGATCTTTGGTCCCATCAATGAATCTGTGAGTGAGACTTCACCATTTTGTTCGTCTTTCACTAATTTGGATCATGTTGTTGGCTAAAGTAGTAGTTAATTTTGTGAATTAGGTTTTTTAACTGATTTGGTTTCTGTTTCTGTAAAAATTTGCAGTTCTTCTCGGTTAAAATGATGGAAGGTATTGTAGCGACTTCATATGCGGCTGGGGATAAGTTCTACATCGATCCAATGAAGCTGTTACCGCTAGCCAGATTTCTTCCACAGCCAAAGTATGTTCAATTTACATAGTATATATATAAACTTGCATTTACTAAGGGGGTGCCTGGTTGGGGGTACTTGTTTTGGAAATGGTAAATCATTATCTGCTTTGATGCGATGGAATGAGTCATTAGTCGTTATGAAGTACTGCAAATAAAGCATTCATCTACTGATCTACAAATTGGGGGAAATGAAACTCATTCCCATTATCGAAAACGAACAAGTACCCCATAAGTCGTATCCTGGATTTATAATCATTGGAGCTGCTGGTTTTTATTGGAAATGTTGCAATTATTTGAGTTGTGAAAGATTCTTGACCTGGCATAAGAATTTGCTGTTTGGATTCTCTCGTAAACCTCTGCATACTATATATCAATATGTTGAATGTCTCCTAGAGGGCTGGCTCTTTTCAGGAGTAATAGAAGAGGGTTCCATATATCTTTACATGATATCAGAGCCAAAGTCTACCACTATAGGTACATGACACTTTGGGAAAATATAAACTGGTTTTGCTCCCTCTCGACACTTTTGGGACAAGCCTGTGCCCATCTAGCTTCCATTGGTGGGGGCATGTTAAAATCCCACATTGGTTAGACTTCATATGTTGGAACCTCGTTTATCTTCTCAAGGGCTCTTTCGTAGACTAATGTAATGGAGTTCCACATATTGTTACATTTAGAATGTTAAAAGAGTTTTGGTCTTGCAATTGGTTATCAAGATTCTTGCATTATGTGGGTATATATTTCTTGTAGTTTATGTTCGAGTTTGATGTTACAGGGGAGCAAGCACTGGTGGAAGAGGAGGTGGACGTGGTGGTGGAAGAGGAGGCGGTAGAGGTGGTTCTTTCCGTGGTAGAGGCGCTCCAAGAGGTGGTAGAGGCGGTGGCTTTCGCGGTGGTGGTGGTGGTCGTGGCGGTGGATTCAGTAGGGGCCGAGGGAGATACTAGAACAATATAGTTATGTATGTTTTATCTCATGCACTTATCTCTTGTAGTTTATGTTCAAGTTTTCCCTTCAGTTTTGTGTAATGGCACTCAATCTTTCATTTGAAAAATGACATCTTTTACTTGCATCCATTTTGTTTGATATATGCCGAAGAATGTTTTATATGGATCTTGTGTACTTAGTTGCATTATTGAGTTGACATTTGGCTAGTAACCTAACAAGTTACGCAACCCAGACAAGGAGGTGACCGTATGGGTGTCAAAAATAACTGAAATCGAATAAACTATCCGAACCAAATGCAATATGATTTGAATGGTTTTGCGTTATTCGGTTTATGGGGCTGAAACGGTTTCGTTAATCGAACAAAGCCTCTTATTCAGTTCGGTTTTCGGTTAGTGTTTTTTAATTTGGGTAAATCGAAATAACCGAGTAACACATGTTACTTACATTAGCTTTTTATAATAAGTTCAAGATTAGCAAACTTTCAGTACACTAACCATAAAACATACCATAATCTAGCTAGCTGATAAACATCAAATTCACCACCTAACATAACTGGGATGCAAGCATACAAGATGACTAATCTTGCAAACATCAGAAAACAATGATTTCATCTATTTCAGTAAAAACCCCATCACATGCTGACAGCAGACATGAATGGAGAGAGCTGGTTTTGACATTATAAGGAAACCATTGAAAAGGAAAACACGAAACCGATGGGTACGTACGAGGGTTGATTGTAAAATTCAGCACCGATGCTCTTTTTCCACGTTACGACTTGCTTCACCTGCCATAAGCTTCAGATCTCTTCCTTGAGATTCGATCAAAGCATAGGAAGGATCGCAGTTAAAACAACTTGCTTGTGTACTTATCTTTAAAAAGAAGATTGATTTTGCTGAGTATTTTTTTCGGGGAGTTAGTTAAGAAGATGGATTTTCCCAAGAATCATAACATCCCTTTCGTCGGGTTTATTTCCATTTAAATAGCTGACAAACTTGGAACTAATATGTCCGCCGATGTGGACAATTGTTACGATCTAAAAGTCTCTTAAATCAGCTTACAAGCTCTAAGGAAAGAATCCTTGCCTACAGATCTTCCACTCCCCTTAAGTATGGTTTCGTTTGCTACTTCTCGTAGCCTGATAATCTGTCTGGAAATCTCAGGGGCCGAGGGTGAACCTCGTGGGAATGCCTACGAATTATAACTTACATGAACTAGGAAGAAGAAGAAGAAGTAGTAGAGTTAATCTACAAATTGTCAACTACCATATTTAAGTATGGCAAACTCACGAAGCCAAAACCGGTTACTGATAGTTGCGAACACGTCCATAGGGTAGCCAGATGGATACTCCATCACGAATTTCTTTATGTAACAAATTTCTAAAAGAAATGCATCGATACCACCCTTCTTTACTCCCGTGTGACAAATCATCAGCTAGTTCCTTTGATGTAGAATATGGCGTCAATTTGGCATCTTTAAAATTCAAGTTCCCAGCGATGGATCCATGCATAGGGGAACCATATTGGTATCCGATTTAATTTGCCTTTGATGCTAATTGAATTTGTTTAACGGTTAATAGCGAACTCAATGTTGCAATGTAGCTTGAAATTACTCTGCCCGCTTCTCCCCTGCAGTTACAATAGTTAATAAAACTAGTATGGCCATATCATTAGACTTACAAGCTACATAACCATGGTCACCACTTTTTTTTTTCTAGAGTTATGATTTAACATCCTAAGTACCAAAATGGAGGTTTCAAAAGAGAATACATAGTAATTAGATTAAAGTGGAACTTGGTTGTTTTAACTATGAACAAAGCCCAAATCACAAAGCTAGGTTATATAAAAAAGCAAGTAGATACAACCCAAAGCTCTGAACCAAGGGGTTCCATAAAGATCCACAAGCTAGCATTCGCGTTTGAGGATAGTATTCCAAGGCCAGGATCGGTGAATGGCAATGTGAAGTCAACATATAGAGACCAGTTAGCAGTGATTGTTATATCTCCAACGGCAACATCAAATTCCTTTTCTATTTAAATCTTGAACTTCTTATAATAACCTAGTAACACATGTTCCGTGTTTATTGTTTTAAAGTTTTTCATTGTAATAAGTTCTAATTTACACTTAATTTTGGAGATATAAAAAAGTTATAAAACGAAGATGTTACATGTCAAAACTTTTGTACTTATATACCATATAAGGGTTGAGTTCCCGCTCAGAAGTGTCAAATTTGGTGAAAAGAGTGAGAAGCGGTTATCGACCGTTGAATGGATGAAAAATTGACAGACATTAGGATGAGATGCACCAGATCACCCTTTTAAGCCGCAACTAATAAGATGGTATTTAATTAAAAACGATCAATCGTTTAAAACTACTCCTTACAAAAAATAGCACTTCTCACGTGGTCTAATCCCTACGATCATGGAAAGAGAATTGAAGGAGACCACGGGCGTTCGCATTTACTGACTTCTCCACTTTGGACTCAAAATTCAAAAGTTGTTTGCATTTATATCTATATTCTTTATATTTAAATACATAAAATTACTTTTTTTTATATTCCAATACTTTCCATAAATAAATTTGACCACTTCAACTTTCATGGGTACATTGAATCTTTTCTAGAAAGGTATTCGAGGCTTTACCCCGACTAACCCCGATAAGGTTCACCGATAGCTAAAGCATGTTGCTCTGAGTTAATCCCCAGTGGCCACAATATGGAAGTGTCCGAATTCAAACCTGGGGTAGAAAGGTTAACAAGCCAACCTATAGACCTTAACCAGTACGCCACAACCTTGTGGTGATTAGGGTACATTGAATCTTCAATTTATATAAATTTATATATATTTGGTTTAACTAGCCTCCTAGAAACAAGTAATAAAATACAATTAAAAGAACATAATAATATGCTTAAAAAAATTAAGTATTGATACACCATGTTTTCATCTGTTCATAAGAGAATTAACCAAGCATGGAAAGCAGATTCTTCTACCCCCCAAAACCCAATTAAATCTTCACCATCACATTTCAAACTTTAAATTTAAAATTACAACTTACACCAATTGGAATCAACAACAACAACAACATTATGCATACCTTCTTACTCAATTTCAACTAACCCTAAACCCTAAAAATCAAACCTCATGAAGAACATGATCCATCTTCTTCCCAAATGTTTTTATTCCAACTCCTCGCCTACTCTGCGCCCCCCGTTTTCAGGATTTCTAGCGGCCGACTGCTTCTTGTGTTTCTTGATCTTGGCTTTCTTGGCTTTCATCCGACGTTTCTTCTCGTTGGCATCCACCCATGTGTAGTCAGACGGTATGCTGAACGGATCAGCTTCATCTCTAAAGCTGCCAGCTTCGGGGTCGTTTGATTGACCTCCGTTGCTTCCTTTCATCCACGAGATCCATGAACCGGACCCTTCGGGTTCTTTGGATTTGGCATCCTGGAAATGGGCTGGGCTCGAGAGCGGGGTTGAGAATTCCTCCGATGAAGGTTGTAGCTCTTCGAATTTTGTAAATGTTACAAGAACTCTAATTGTAGGCACGATTGGAATCGCGATCTGCAATCGTAGATCAAGGGTTATTTTGGGGCTTAATTTGAATCATTAGATCAACACTAAATCCCTTCTTAGGTTTCAAATACAAACCATAATCAATGCTTATATTAGGAAACAATCAAGATATTTATGGACAATTATCATGATTCACTATTTATTATCAAGATATATATAAATATGGAAGCTGATAAGGTTCATTAATCATGATCATGACTTTAGATTACAAAACAAAATGGAATCAATAATATTGGTTTCTATGGTTTGTTAGAATCGGATGGTTTGTAAACGGAACATCCTCTATATACATAGACATATATATTTTTTATACTATTACTCGATGATATTAACAATTTAAATTCATGTAAAAAGAAGAAAAATCATATATTGATATCATGTTTTCTTGTACCTGTTTCTATAATCGTACGTTTTCTTTGTTTGTTTATTTGTCTGTTTGGATGTTGTTGCTTATTTCCAACTCGGTTTCAATTTCTAGCACTCTTTTATTTTCAATTTAGCTTTTAACTTATAATAATGTTTAAATAGCCTAATGTTTTCAATATGTAAACTGTAGCTGGTTAGATTTCAATGGCTAGGAACATGCACGTAACACAAATAGCGATTGTAGTGCACCTCGAGCGCTTGATACAGCCTATGACCACAGATATAGGAGGCTAAGGGGCTGTTTGTTAGCAGCTTAATGAGTGTAATGGGACTTACATTACAACTTATACCGTGAGTTATACCTGTCTGTTTGGTAGTAGCTTACATATATAGGAAGTGTCTTATTCAGTAACCTTCTAGGGTAGCTTTATGCAGAAAGCCAAAAAAAAAAAATCCAAATCTGCCCCTCCTCATTCCATCTAAGAAAAAACCTCCCAAACAAAAACCTTCTCAATCTATACCGACAAATTAATCGATACATGACTTAACGGGAACCAACCAAACAACCCCTTGGTTGACCAACAAGAAAGATATAGGGTCTGGGGGATAATATGATGTATGTAGACCTTTCTTCTATCCCAAGAGCAAAAAGATACTAAATATGTATATACACACATAGAGACACTTTCAAGGGAAAACCCTAAAAAAATGAAAAACTGAGGAACACCCTAGTAAACTATTCATCTAGACGGTATGCACATGTGCATACAAGTAATTAAGTTGTTTTTTGTTTTTTATGCATGTGTACATGTTACAAATTACTTGTATACACATGTGCATACCGTCCAAATGGACAGTTACCAGGGTGTTCCTCAGTTTTTCAAATTTTTTTGCAATTTTCTAAACAAAAAACAGCTACTTGAAGCACAAGGTTATGCATAAATATTCTACTAAATCAAACAAACCTAGTGTATCCTACCTAAGGTGGGGTTTGGGAAGTTCAAGATGTAGGCAGATCTGACATCTACCCCAAAGAGTAGAGCGGTTGTTTCTATGCAGACAGATATGATAAAGATTAAAGTAGATGTTATACTAAAA
The DNA here is from genome assembly GCA_001633085.1 of Carthamus tinctorius. Lineage (NCBI taxonomy): Eukaryota > Viridiplantae > Streptophyta > Magnoliopsida > Asterales > Asteraceae > Carthamus > Carthamus tinctorius. The sequence goes on along the minus strand of LUCG01273106.1, from coordinate 6,117 downwards.
ATACAATTAAAAGAATCTTATATCCACATTATAAACTTACACAAAGTAATAAAGCAAGAGAAGCTAAAAACAGATAGTACCTTAACCGGAAACATGCCGTGGGGTAGTTTGGTGGTTAGAAGCTCCCTTAATCTCCTTATAGCCTTCACCTTGTTCGCTAGAATGTCGAGTAACGGCAAAAGCTCCTCCGTTTTCAACGGGAAATCCGGCGTCAACCACAAAACGGGTCGCAACCCCTTTTTGTATTCGCTCTCATGCTTAGCCTCCGTTGTAGACGACCCCTTTTTCTTCTTCTTCTTTCCGCTCTTATCTTTCCCCTTTTTAGACTCCCCATTGTCGTCCCCATGGGTTTCCGATCCAGACTTTTGACTATCATTCAGTTTCGAGAACTTTTTTAGAATCTTCGAATCCTCAGGATCATCGCCACCCGTTTTCGAACCTTTCTTGTTCCAACCGAACCAACCCTTTTTATCTTTATTTATCCCGTTCGATTCAGAATTTGCAGACGAACCCACGTTGCCGTTTTCATGGCGTTCTTCGTCATCACAAATCCCGTCTGAATTCCCCATCCGAAGTGCTGAATCCAACTGCATCTTTTCTTCAGGCGTCAACACGTCGTCGTATTCGTCGTTCTCGCCTCCTTGCCCGGCCACCCGTTCGTCATTCGTGGAAAAGAGCTCCTCGTCGGTCATCGCACCCGGGACCCGCCTTGATTTCACGCTCACCATCACGTGAAGCATGTCGTAGACCTTGCTTTTCCAGGGTCCCACGACCTCCGTCCGCTCTTGCCGCCGCCAATTCAGATGCGGTACGAGCTCGGCCTGAGTCACGTCGATCCCGGGCCGGTACATGTTCGTTTGCGACATTAACGCGACCTCGTGAGCTACTTCGGCTTCAGAAGGCTGGGCACCGGCCCCCTCTAAAGCGTTGGTGATTTCTTTCTCTTTATGAGAAAGAACGATCAAAGAACCCGGAGGTAACGAGACTTTACCATCGTCTGACGAATACCCGTCTCCGAGAAACATAAACGTCTGATCGGAACGCTGGATCCGGAACCCGTCAAACCCGGCAAGCGTCATATCTGCCCGTAAATTCGACCCGCGTTTCCAAATCCGGTAAGTATCAGAAGGAGCAATCCGTCCGATAAACGGGATCACCGAGCTCTCAAAATGGAACGTTATCTCCATGTAAAAATCACGAATACGGGCGGCGGACGACACGAGCCGAGGGAGCCTACGGCACCATTTGGCCCACGCGAGCGGCTGGTAATGCCGAGCAATGATCATCGCAATGTTCTCTTCCCGATTACAAACAGCTTCTTGGAGGGCGCTCCACCCGTGCTCGTTTTGGAGGCTCCAATCAGCACCGGCCGCCATCAAAACATCAGCCGAGACCGGATCCTTGAGCCGGACCGCGAGATGGAGAGGGGTCTCGCGCCACGGGACGTCACGGCGGTCGATGACGGCCGAAACGGCATCAGCATCAACCTCGGCGGCTAACGATTCGGCCTCGGTGGTAACATCGCCGGCTTTCGCCAACCGCGGGAGGGCCGCGATAAGGTTCTTGAGGGCAAAATGGTCACCTCTAACAACTGCTAAATGAGCAGGACTATGGGAATATTTGGACCAATCTTCCATTTTTTTCAATCTTTATGTTCTTAGAAACCTAATTAAGTTAAAGATTCACCCATTTTTCTTGAATATCAACCAAATATTTCCAGAAGCTTCTATAATCTACAAATCTTGTTCAAGATAAATAGTTGTTCAAACTGTCTTGCTCAATCTGAAACACAAGATAAATAACAGATTTCACCATGAACAAAAGTTAGAATTTTTCAACCAATAACACAGATCCATCTTGCTGATTAAGTTGCCTATTCTTTAATCAAGAAACTACCCTAATTTTGAATCTAGAATTCGAAATAAAGTGGAAGAAAATCGAAAACCCATATTGGGTCAACCTCTTTTTTGCTAAAGATTACAACTTTTTCAAGAAATTTAAAGTTGAAGAGAAGGAAAAACAAGTGAAATACCTGTAGGAGTTAAATGGATCCAAGAAATCTTGATGGGTTTTCTTGAATGGCTTTCAAAAGGTGTCTGTATGGCTCATCTTGTTGTTCTTCAGAGGCAACTCAGATCTCTTATTTCTGTGTCCTTTTGTTTACAGATAGATATTGGAATGTATAAATGTAAACTAAAAACTCAAATCAAAACTGAGGGGTTTTTTTTCTTTTTTTCTCTTCTTTTTTATGTTGTTTTGCAGATGATTTTGGTTGAGAATTGAAGAGTGGGTATCTATCTATCCATCTTTCTTTCTTTCTTTATCTTTTTTTTTTTTTACTTTTTGTTGTGCCTATTTTACCCTCTCAACCTACTACTACAGTCTACTACCCTTCTCTCTCCTGTGGTGCTGCTACTGACACAGCGTGGCAATAAAGACTTGTTTTAATGAAGAATGATAGGATAACTTATGTTTTAAAAAAAAATGACTTATTTTCCTTCCTTAAGTTAAAATGGAATAGTTTTTATAAAAATCACTCTATCTTTTTTCTTGGAGTAGTAAGTATTAAGCATTTTTCTAAAAATCTTATTCAAACACCAAGAAGTAGTTTATCTCTTTTTCAAAATAAAATAAATCAATATCTTTAAATAAGCAATCCCAAGCAGCAGTTAAGTAAATTATGGATTTGATCTATTTGGTTTTAGGAGAAGTTATAATTTGGTCTTTAGAAATTATATTTTCGTCTTTGATATTAATAGATTGAAATGTACATCAAAAGTCGGGGATAGAAGAAAAGGGATCGGGTTTTAAATCTAGAGTTCGTCGGGGTCCTTGATTAAGAAAGAGATGTGATTATTGTTTTGAACCCAAGTCCGTCAGAACAGTTGTAGGGAGAGAGATCTGGTGGTGCAATAAAGGTGGTAGGATGTGATGCTATCACCAAGAAGATCGCCGACATTTTCTAGAAATGGGGGGAAGGTCGGTGACGTGGGTTTCAGCGAACACGACAAGATTAGGGGGTATTTTGGAGGGTGTGTGTGTTATTTATATTTATTTAAATGAGAAAAAACAAGAACATGGGAAAGGACTAAATTACCTCACTTAACGGATGAGAGTTAACGAGTATCAAGGATCAATGTGTTACATTCTAGGGGCTATCTTGAAATAAACAAATTTTGGGGACCGAATCCAAAAATAAAACCTTAGACATCAAATTCGTAGTTTGTTCTAACTTTTTTAAGTGTAAAAAACAAGTTAAATTATGTATTAAAAATGTCAAAAGTAAGTTTGATATTTGATATATGTGAGAATGAAATTAGTAATTAGAGCATCTCAATGTAAAGTTCTCAGCTAAAAGAATACATATAATACACAACATAGGTTCTTATAACAAAAAAGTTAAAAGTGAATTCTTATAAAAACCTCGGTTAGAATGTACTTAACTAACATCTTTTTATTTTTTGCATTTTGTGAATGTACTATATATTTGTTTCAAAGTTTTATCTGATAGTTCGTCTCTAACATGGCATGTTCCCTCCCAACGGGATCAGTATCCAGGAAGCCTTTCGAAGGACTTGCCGATTTACTCTCCCTAACAAGGGCCCTTAATATTTTTGATGCATTTAGATTATGATAAATCTTTAACCAAGGTAATTAGTACTATGCTTATATTATGCTTAAAAGATATGAACTTATATATTAGACTTAAGGCGAAGGGTCGTGTGATAAGTTAAGTCAACATTGAGAAGTGGATCTGAACCATTATCTCTTTTAATCTTATATCTTCCCATGAATTGCATTTTAGAAGAGAATTTGTTAGATGCATCTCGGTGCATCCCATTCTAATGTACATCTATTTCTCATCTAAAGATTTATAACTACTTCTCACGCTCCTCACCAAATATAACATTTCTTACCGGAACCCAACTCTTAGACTTGATATGTTGAACTAATATCATATTATTATTTGGATCTTTATTTTCTACTTTTACTAGAACTATTTATACTATATATACATACAGAGGGGGAATAATCATTTACAACCACATGAGATGTAACAACCGTGCAACCTAACCTAAAACCATTCATTTTAGCTCATTCATTACGATTATATTTACAATTGTCCTTTATAGTAATTTTAAAAAAAAACGAAAGGGCAAATTTTTTCTGTTTTGAATGATTTAAGTATATGTACTTTTTTTTTAACTTAAGTAATTAAGTCCTCAAACAATTTTTTTAATAAATAAATAATCGAAACTTCTAGAATTTGTTCTCTGCTTTATTTTAACCCTAAAAACTATTTGGCCACTACCATTGATCTTTTTATTTGTTTTCCGATTCTCTATTTTGTGATACGTCTATAAAGAGAGAATTGTGATACAAACAAAGATTAAAAAAAAGATGAGAAAGGTAAACGATAGTGATAAACAGTGGTTAGCGTTGTTGAGTGCAAGGCGTTTAAAAGGTGAAAGGTATAGAAACAATAAAACTGATTTAGGATTTTTAATACTTTTAACATTTAGTCAGTTACAAGTAGTTCCATGTTCGGAGTACAAGGATGTAAGCAACTACTTTCTAAAGTTCGATGGTTTATTTATTAAAAAATGTCTAGACTTATTATTCAAATTGAAAAAGTTAAATGGCTGTTTTATTCTTAAGAACAAATAATTGACTTAAACCAGTTAAAATGAAAAGGTTTATCGTCTCTCTCTAACTTTTTCTTTAAACAAACATGCTTTGATTTGGTTATAAATACGGAGAAGACAAAATAAAATTCATTTCCTTATAATTTTTATTTAAAAACTAAAAAAATGATGAAAAGACCAAAATACCCTTAACTTAACCAAATTTTTTAATAGAGTTAGTTACAAGGACCAAAAGTAAAACAAAATGACAAGTACAATGACCAAAACTGTACTTGATCCAAAAAAGGAACCACAGGGACCAAAGTGTAATTTACTCTAAAATTTGTTTCAGTTTATAGGTTACGATCTTTTTCTGAAAAGCAATCAATAATTGGAGTAGCATCAAAGTACTTCCCATTAAACCCTAGCTTAAAAATTCAAAACAATCGAGTTCAAAACCGACCAGGCAATCTTTTTGGTACGATTCTCTTATTCGTCGTGTGACACCCAAAATACATCCGTACCTACTAATTTTCTCAAATACGTCATTAAGAATTACTTTTCAAACATTTTTCAATGTATAATTTAACCTGATTCTGATATAAATAAGAGTGCATATAGCAACACTTATTAGGTGTTAGTCTGCTCCAACGGTTAAAATGTTACAGTAGACTTTCTAGATACGAGATCAAACAAACACAGGATATCCCACTCACTCATTGGCAAGGGTCTGATCTTTACCTCTTATGTTAACTAAAATCTAAGATATTAGATACCAAAGATTCAAGTGCAACAACATATATTAAATACAAACACTAGTTCAGTCCACCAGAAAAATCACAACTGAAGAAATTAAAGATTAGAATTTGAACTACAATCTTACTAGACCAGATTCAGAAAATGATTGATGCACAGATTGTAACAAAAAGAAAAAANGGAAATGCTAAAAAAAAAAAAAAAAACACAAGTTGCCAAAACACTATTATATATATGCTTTCAATTAAAGCACCTGAGAGAGTAGCTTCTTCCATGCAGCTGCAACTTGGAACCTTTTTTAGGCTGGAAAATTGAAGTTCTCACCAGCAGCAGATGTACCATACTTGGTCACAAATCCCAAAAACTTTGCAGCCTTCTCTTGCCCACAACTTGAATTAAAGAATTCTTCAATTTCTCCTGCATGCCATTCGGGAAACGTGAAGAAAATTCTAACATCAGTGTCTTTCAAAGGGGTCTGAAAGACAAGTTAATCCAACAAAGAAACGGTTCTCATCCTATATCTCACTCGGAAGTAGGGCCCGCCAAGGCGTTAACTGTTGAAATATGGTAATCCAACAGAGAAATGGTTGTTATCCTATATCCCACTTGGAAGTTTAACTGTTGAAATATGGTAATACAGCAAAAAACATAAAGGTGGTGTTTCTAAATATCCCCTATTTAAAACAAAAACAAACCCAATATATCCGGCTTGGAAGTAGGACCCGTGTTATGCCAC
>LUCG01273091.1:0-10324 GCA_001633085.1 Carthamus tinctorius | reverse complement strand
TATATATATATATATAATTTGATGTAATCGATGTTGGTGGTTATGGTAGAGGTGGTGGTTGTGGTGGCTGTCGCTAATACTAGTAGTGATGATTGTGGTGGTGGTCGATGGTTGCGAAGAACGTGAAGATGGTGGATAGTGGTGGAGGTGACCAACGGTGGTGGTGTGGTTGTGGTGGCGATGGACAGTTGTAGAGGTGGCAGACGGTGGTGGTAGGTCAACGATGGTAGTTGTAGAAGTGGTGGAGGAGGTTGTTATAGTGGAGGAGGAGGTGGAGGTGGCCGATAGTGGCTACCGGCGGCAGCGGCGACGACCGCGACTAGTAGTGGTAAACACTAAAACTAATACCATATTAAAATTATATATCAAATGAGTGTTAATTAGTATTATATTAGTTTCTTTCTCATTTATGTCCATGTTGTTCCACTTATTTTGGTGGAACAAAAAAAAAACTTTTTTGTCTCATGTTGTCCCACCTTGTCCCACCTTCCTGTCCCTATCCCATGTCGCATCAAACGTGGGACATTAAATTCCTAATCTGTCACATGTTGTGCTGAATGTTGGACGGTGAGTTTTGTCCTGTATTCTGTCATATCCCACGTACCATACGCAACCTTAAGGACTACCTCCAAGGCACTACCTTAAGCATTAGAGATCCTAGTGCCTACCTCCAAGGTAGCACCTCCAGACTCTACAATACCCATACGACCATTAACAGAAGACCAACTCATATATTTATGGATCCAATGCATCATAGTCTAAATTACATGAGTCTAAAAGAATGTCCAACACTCTCAAAATATGTAATTTACAAATAAATATGCCATAAATGCATATAACTCCAAAAACCCAACATAGAGCAAGTTATATCAGACAAATGTCCTCGAGACTCATTTAAAGTTAAAACTGAGCAAAAAGCTCAACAAATCACATGACCCATCAATAAAGTCAACTTAAACACAATGTTTTAAAAACCGGGTTTTTCGTTGAACTGGTGTGATGACCGGTTCCCGGTTCCCAATTCGACCGGTTTAATTGATTCAACTACTGGTTCAACCGGTTCCAAACATTTTTATGTATTTTCCATTTTCCTACATTTATATATATAAAACCAACAATTTGATATCTACAAGTTAAAAAACATTAAAAATACACATTATAATACGTTTTACATTAATCCAAAAACATTAAAAAAATAATAATAATAACAAGTTTTACACGTAACTTTTTTTAAAAACCGGATCAACCAATTTTTTACCGGTTCAATCCACCGGTTCAACCACCAAACCGGACGGTTCAATCCGGTCCTTAAAACGCCATAGAACCGGTCACATTTGATCCGATCCTTTCACCGGTTCCCGGTTCAACCGGTTTTTAAAACGTTGCATAAACAATAAAAATGTGCTTAACCAACATTTATGCAAACACATGCTCTAAAATATTTTATAAAACAAAAACGTGTATTTACCGAATGGTTTATAAGACCAAAGACATCAATACTTCATTTGACATCAAATAATCTCCATCCACGTGATAAATCATTAAAAATATCCAAACTCATGATTTAATTACCCAGAAGCCCAAAAATCCCAAATATAGGTATTTCACAAGATTAATAAAATCAAATACACAAAATAGACAAAACTCATCAAATAATCAAATATTTGATAATCATCAAGTAAAACGCATAAAATACTTCAAAATAGACATTATGATATGTAACAAACAAACATGAACCCACCTTGCCAGATTTAGGCTAAATCTAGATTTTACCCAACTTGAGTTTCCTTGAAGACACTTGAATCTTCAAACAATTCTTCCAATCCCTAGATTCACAAGTTTCAAATATAAAAACACACATATCCAAGTACTTAGAGCCATTCTCCAAACACTTTTCACCAAAAATTTTCATTTTGACCAGAACCCTAATTTTGACCTAACTTTTTCCAAGATCATCTAAACCGAAATTTTGAGAAATAGAACACTATGAAGTCATAAATAGATCATCTATGACTCGTTTGAATATTTATAAAAGAGTAGGATGAACTCACTACTGGGTTTTGAGCAAAACTCCCAAAACTAGGAGATTAATTTTAAGAAATGGAGATGAACTCTTGATTTAGCACTTTAAGGTTATGATTACAAACTTGTATGAGGAAGAACACTTGATTTCCAAGAGAAGAACCCCAAAAATCGGTTAGGGTTCATGATAGATGGTGGGGAGTGATTTGGGAGAGAATGGGTGAAATAGGAGAAATGAGGAAGAAAAACTAAAAACCCGTTTTTATGCGGCCCTGCCACTTTGTGCTACATTGCCATGCGACTATGACATCTATCATAGTCGCTTAACATTGTAGTCAACCTCGTATCGAGCCTTAAAATCGAACTCTTTTTGCACAAAATACTCTCGATTGGCTTAGGGACTAAAAATAACAATTCCTTAATACAAAAATCCATAATCTAGAAACCACAACAAAACATGTGGTGACTTTTACTTATTAAAATTTCCTGGTGTTACATTTGGCACTATGTTCTCTCTTCCATTTTCGGTCGAACGGCGGTCTCGTCTTGAGGGGGGGGGGTATTACAGGCAAGTCTTGGGACACCATTAGGATGTTAGACAAAGAGATCTCTGCGTACACCATTAACTTTCATGACCCCTTTTGTTTTAATTCGGATAACAAGTCTTGGAGCTGGAAGCTAAAAAATGACGACATGTTCCCTGTTTCCTTGCTTAGGAAAGCGATTGAGAAATCGCACCTGAGCATCCTTGGTGAAAGCATGAGATGGAATCGTTTGGTGTCTGGTAAAGTAAACATATTGTTGGGGAGGGCAAGACTTGGAGGGACTTCCGACCAACTGAATTTAATGAGGAGAGGTGTTGGGTTCAGTGCTAACTCGTGCCACTTTGCCCCTCTTCCCCAGAATCGGAAGAATAAGTTTTTCTACATTGCTCAACGAGAAGAAATCAGAGCTTTGTTACACGCATGGTGCAACAAATTCCCCTTTTCATCTGCCTCTATTTTCGATCTCCTTGACTTGACCGAAGCAGTTAACTCAACCAATTCTAAGACCTTTATCCAGGGGGTCGTCATAGCAACCTATTTCTACTCCATTTGGCAACTCCGTAATATTCTTGTCTTCAACAATAAAGGGATCCTGTCTGGTTTAGACATTTAGTTATGTCCGAGGTGTTATCAAACTCTTTCCGTTGGGTCAAAAATAGAATTAGAAAGGGTAAGACTTTTAATCTGAATGAATGGTGTTATAACCATTTAGATTTGATGTGATGTGTCTTTCCACTCCTCATTTGTTCTTCTAGCTTGTAGCTAGTTTTGGATGGAATGAAATTTTTGTTGTTCTATAAAATAAAAAAAACCACAAACAAGAGAACAAATTTCTTATAAAAACCTCTATTGAAAACTCTTACAAGTTATATATGCTTGCAAGATAAAAGGGCAATAATGTGATTCCATCATGGTTGTCAAGTGGCTTAGTTCATGATCCGATCAACAAATTAAAAAACGATCACTTTTTCTCTTCCTACAAACCCTACTATACCCTCATCATTCACAAACTCATGCATATGCATATACGTATATTCTTGGGAGAAACATAACTCTTTAAAAAAACACAAGAAAGTTTCTCAACCACTCATCCGGTTAATAAAGGCAACTTTGATCGGCTCACTCTCTTTTAATAATCTCTACCCTCCCATGAATTGCGTCAATCCTCCGTGATCGCGTCCACCCTTACAGAAAATGTGTGGCTGAGAATCGTCATCGNTATATATATATATATATATATGTATGTATGTATAATAAATAATGAATGAGAATGGGGAAATGGAGCACATGAAAGGATAGCAAAAACTGAATCATGTTTCACACTTTGAGGATTGAAAGCGATTGCATTTGTGTCTTTTTTATAATAATATTTAATTAACAAAAAAAAAAAGAATTGGATGGTGGGATTTTAGTTGCCAGGTGTTATAGTTATATGTAATATATATACACAAACAAACCCTTCTTCCATCTCTCCACCATTATAATCAATCTCTCTCTCTCTTTCTATAAAATTACTGTAAGTTTTTAGTGGCAAATTAATTAATTATTATAGATAAGGAAGAAGAAAAGAGGAAAGTGTATATTATTATTGATTTCCATAAATGGAAACCACCACCACCGCTAAGCCATCAAGATTCAACCGGATCTGTGTCTTCTGTGGAAGCAGCTCCGGCAACAACCCTAGTTACCGTCTTGCCGCCGTCCAACTCGGCAACCAATTGGTACTATTTCTCTCTCTCTCTACCATCCAATTATATACATATATATATATATACAAAAGCTTAAATGGAAACTCAAATCTGATTGCAAACTTAAGAACCACTGAGAAGGTCTTACATGGTATATTTACTCTGAATAATCATGTATTTAAATAACACACTGAATGTTTGTGTTATTCACTCTGAATAATACATGATTATTCAGAGTGAATAAGCCACATGGCACGTTCTCATTGGTTCTCAAGTTTGCAATCAGATTTTAGTTTCCATTTAAGCTTTTGTGTGTGTGTGTGTGTCTCTCTCTCTATATATATATATGTATATATATCACCCAAATTATATATACTTTTATTATGCAAATATGCAAGTAAGGCATGAGATCATCTTAAAAATGCTATTTTTGGTGAGAAGTGTGAGAACTAGAAAGTACAATTAAACTATTGATCACTTTTAATCAATTATCCTCCCATGAATTTGCAGCTTAAAAGATAATTGATCTGGTGCATCTCATTCTAATGTTTTTTCATTTCTAATCCAACGGTTGATAATCGCTTCTCACGTTTCTCACCAAATTTGGGACTTCTTACTGAAACCCAACTCATGCAAGTAATATCGATTATTTACCAAACGCTTAATGAATAAGTGATTATCAATAAACATATCATCTTTACCTACCTTATTCGGTGATGTTTTTCATCCAACAAAATTGAATCGTTGGTATATAAACATTTTAAACCTAAGTAAGCGTTTATCAGGTGAAAGTCTTTTTTCCACTTATCGAATACGACTCTTGATCTTTATTATACCTCTTTTAACATATAAGATTATCATTCTTTCTCATACTTAATACTTACCCATTAAGCATTAAGTAAATAAACCCTTTGAGTTTTGAACCTTTATCAATTGAATAACTTTCTGACACTTTTTACTCAACTTTATTATTTTCTGACGTGTTTTAGCATGCCACTTTTTTCATGTGACACAATGTTACTTTTCAAATCATTATTTTGCCGTTAAATGAAGGTTATGTTATTAATGAAAATTTTCATTTAAGGTCAATAATCTAAATAATCCATTCGACGGTAAGCTTGTAACGAATATCAAATGGTTCGAGTTTGATCCCCAGCTTGCACACAAACGCTCCCATAGCCACAATTACTGAGTGAGTCAGGAATCCTTCCCATAATGGACATCGGCAATCTGTGGTGGGCCGGTTGGGGTTGCCGGAATCAACCTTTTGCAACAAATCCATTGATCGATGGGTTCTTAATTTAGTTTATTGCGAAATTTGAGACATTTGTGACGGACAAAACCGTTGCTAATCGGAATTTCATCGGTATAGAGTTAAAGGGTAGCAATGGAGGAGTACATGCAGTCCTTTTGAAACCCATGCAAAAGGACAAAAATGTCTCTATTTTATTTAGATGTATTACTTTTAAGTTTTAACTGTTATGCTTTATATTTTTTTTAATAAAATAATCATTAAATTATACTTTTTTCAGAAAAAGAAAATTAAATATACTTTGCAAATTGAAACTAAGGATGTCTACGATTATCATGAGTATGTGATTTTAACTTTAAAAAGATCATTTTATTTACAATCGTTTACAAAGTTTCTTTAATAGTTGTTTTGATATGAAATTCCGAATACTGAGTGTTGAAAACGAAAAAGGAAATCCTTAAAGACGGTAACGTTCTTTTAAAAGAAGAGTTGTTCTATTAACAACCTATATTACGTAATTTTCGAATACGGTACTTTGTTTATGGGCGTGGGAACAAACCGTTGGCTTTTCTGTAAAGGGTATAATGTCACGTAAAGTTATTAAGCGTTTTGTTAACGTCTTATCTTATCAGATAAAAATTAAAGAAGTCAAAAGACACTTGTATAACAACATACATACATGATGGTATTAGTATGTATGTGATATAAATTGTTTATTTTTTATTTTAGAATATATTAAAATATATGAGCACATTGAAAATGTAAGCATCAATATAATTAAAAATAAATAAAATTGATTGGATGAAAAGCCGTTGATAACGTGAAGGGTTAAAGCATTGTTACGTGTTTGTTTTTTCTTTACTTTGTTTATGATTTATTATATTTTAAAGTTATATAGAATGATTATTTAATGTTATATAATTTGAAATAAAATAATAAATAAAATGGTGGGAATTGTAGGTTGAAAGGGAGATCGACCTGGTCTACGGAGGAGGAAGCATTGGATTAATGGGACTCGTTTCCAAAGCTGTCTTTGACGGTGGTCGCCACGTCTTAGGGTAAATAAATTAAAACAACCACTTCCTTTTTTTTTCTTTATTAATATATATATATATAGAGAGAGAAAAAAAAGGTTTATGCAAGAAACATAATTTTTTAAGAAAACGTGAGAGCAATCTTAGCCACTCATCTGGTAAAGAAACGTGGATTTGACCGTGGTCCTCCCCATTAATAATCTCTACCCTCCCATGAATCGCGTCAATCCTCCGTGATCACGTCCACCGTAACCCAAGATGTGTGGCTGAGATTGTTCCTCGTTTTTTCTTAAATTGACATGTTTCTCGTATGAACCCCCCCCTCTCTCTCTATATATATGTGTATATATATAGGGGTGGGTTCAAACGAGAACGACATCAATATAAGAGAATACGAGAATGAATCTTAGCCACACATCTTTGGTTACGGTAGACGTGATCACGGACGATTNTTGACCGGATGAGTGGTTGAGAATCATTCTCGTATTCTTTTAAATAGTTATCATTCTCGCATGATCCTTTTTCTATATATATACACACTATAGAGAGAGAGAGAGAGAATTTAAATAAAAATCATAAATATATTGAAAGCTAAAGAACTAATTTTTTGGTGTACCTATTGAAAGAATACAAATATAAACTAATCTGCATTACTTAATATATAATAGTATCATGATGGATGTACTCTACTCATGTAATTAAAATACACACAATTTTATGAATTTTATATATTGTGTATTTAATGGATGCATACTATAAAATTAATTCNCAAATACTCTCTCTCTCTCTCTCTCTCTCTCCCTCTATATATTGTGTGTATACTATATACATATATGTATGGAGCAAATTAAATAAATATATACTATGAGAATCAATTTCATATGTATTATTTCACAATTCATATGTAAAACATACAATGTTATTCTTTTATATGAAACACAGACAAAACTGTTTCATACGTGAAATAAAATAGGTCCATATATACCCTTCATATTCAAAACACGCAAAAACAGATACACAAATAAACACTTGAATTATAAGTATTCATAACCTAAAATGAAACTCAATCAATGGTTGAGATTAGTTCTCAATATTTTAATTGTTCACATTTCACATTTGATATTTCATATCTATGTGTATTTATATGATGGTTGTGGATTGTGGTCTAAATTAGTTGAATGGTTTTTCTCTGCACTACAATAAAATGGTAATGTCGGTCTTCAGTTGCTTTAATAAAGTTTTTGATGAATGTTGTAGCATATTTGAATCATAACAACTTATTGCAACATATTTGTATAACACATGCGGTTGTAGATCATGCAAACTTAGAAGTTATCATATAAAACGTTAGGTCCGTTGGCACCTTAACGAACTCATTTTATTGTAGTGTCACTTTATCAAATGTGTTGATCATTTGTACGTTAAAGCTTATCGGCCTTCCTCTTAATTCTCAATCCTGCAGGGTAATACCTAAAATGCTATCGAAAGAGGTAAATCTCTCAATCAGTCACAAAGTTTGCTTTTATTCATTATTTGGTAATAGAAAATAAAAGTATAATATGGGATTTTAGATCATCGGAGAAACTGTTGGTGAAGTAAAACTAGTGTCAAATATGCATCAAAGGAAAGCCGAGATGGCACGTCAAGCCGATGCCTTTATAGCATTGCCAGGTATTATCTTTTGTCTACAGCTTATTGTTCAGGGAAAAAAAATGCAAATAGTAGGTGTTTGATTGTTGATGGTTATGTAGGTGGTTACGGTACACTTGAGGAACTTCTTGAAGTCATCACGTGGGCACAACTCGGAATACACCAAAAACCAGTAATTACTAAATACACTCCATTAGTTAATTTTACACAGGAAATGTAGTCGTTACAAACCACAACCAATTTATTAGTGAACGGTTCATTTAGTTCTAGTGAGGCTACAGCGTAAAGAATCGTAGTCTCACACCCTTGTCAAAAACACGTGCAGAGTCTATTTGCCCTTTTTGCATAAAGGGTGTATGGTCACGGTCTCTTTGCACGTAGTTGTGCTTGTACCTCACGGTCAAAAATCAAAATCGTATACAAAAGATTTCATTAAACATAACAACATCATTTCATTGACAGAGTTGTTGACGGATTTGAGTATATACAGGTAGGATTACTGAACGTAGACGGATACTATAGCTCGTTGCTGTCTTTCATAGACAAGGCCGTCGATGAAGGCTTCATCACCCCCTCTGCTCGTCGCATAATTGTGTCGGCCCAAACCGCACACGAACTCATGTCGAAGCTTGAGGTACATACATACCCCTTCTATATCTACACCCTATAGATTTCAATCGTTTGGTTTATTCCCTCTAAAAAGCTTTGAAAAATCATATTTTAGAGTAAATTAATGTATGAAAATGAAACCTTTTTTATATATTTATTCATTGAATATATATATATATATATATTTTTAAATTATTAAATAAATATTTTAATTTAAGATATTTGCAGGATTACAGTGTGGAACAGGAGAATAAGATGGAAGTTAAATTGAGTTGGGAAATGGAGCAGCAATTGGGTTATTCTGCAAAGTCAGATATTGCACGTTGACTTAATCTCAACCGTCCAAACTCCCAAGATTATTAACAACCGTTAGATTGGCAAGTCAATACAAGTTTGTTCTCATATGTTTGGTTCAATGTATATTCGATTGTGATGTGTGATTTTTGATAGTCAGAAGAATATAGATAAAAGTTTTTAATGTACTTTTATATATTTTTAAAAATGTAATTGAAAAAATATAGATATATAATAATCATATTTTTAATTAATTATGTTAGTTTTGTTTAGTTTTGATATAGATTAAATAATGTATGATCATAAAAAAAAAAGATATTGGAAGGCATAACGGTATCGAACCAACGAACGACTACCACGAACACACGCATGCACGCCTCCCCGACGGTATTAGGTATTCACGGGCAGCCCACTAAGCCGTCGCTGGACCTAAAGCCCAACCACAGTCTTTGACTGGGCAAGCCCAAGGACTGGGTACTCTTCATGCCCTCAATTGACTCCCCTTGGGATTGAACCCAGGTAGAGTGGTAGACTGGGATCCCATCTACAACCCCTCCCAGGATGTTACCACCCTTATGATGATAATTGTTAATTTATTTTCTTTTTTTGTCATTTCTTATCGTACCAAACGTGAAACAATAGGTTTTTTAACTATCTTATTCTGATTGCATGCCAAATGCACTAAAAATACACAAAAAGCCTCTTGCCAAACACAGGTGGACCTAGTTTAATTCCTCCATCGTAGTATAAAAAGCCATAGGGTCGTGAAAAGTGTCATCGTATCAATTTATTATATGTCACTATATATATATTTTTTGAAACTATAATAAGGACACAAGTTTCCCTTAAGGGGTGCGTTTGGTACGTGGGACAGGATAGGATAGGACGGGACAAAACTCACCGTCCCACGTTTGGCGTAGCATGGGACAGAACAGGAATTCACTGTCCTACATTTGGCGCGACATGGGACAGGGACAGGGACTAGGACAAGGTGGGACAGCATGGGACAAAAGGAGCTTTTTTTTGTTCCACCAAAATAAGTGGAACAACATGAGACAAAAATGAGGCAGAAACTAATATATATTACTAATTAGCACTCGTTTGATATAAAACTTAAATATGGTATTTGTTTTAATGTTTACCACCACTAGTCGTGGCCGCCACCGACACCGGTAGCCACTATCGGTCACCTCCACCTTCTCTTCCACTACAACAACCTCCTCCACCACC
>LUCG01273036.1:0-17094 GCA_001633085.1 Carthamus tinctorius | reverse complement strand
GGTCAAACATTTAGATAAATGTTTTATTTTATTTTTTTTGTTTATTTCTTTTACAAATCAGTTCACGTGCGTGAAACAGTCAGCGAGGGAAATCAAAAATTTCAAAGTTTTTGAGAAATGTGCTCCTTTAATCCCTCTGAAATCCAAATACCCCGGAGCACCCTCTGAAGTTTAATGGGTGCATCTAACGTGCGGAAATTTTTTTTCTCTTACGAAACAGACCTGAGCGGGTGCACAAGACCCCCCGCCCCCCTCATAAGGTAGTTCCGCCCCTGATTGTGGAGGATCTAGAATGGGTTACCTCCTCTTCAAGGACTAAATAAGTTTGTTATCTATGAATGACATCCAACTCTTTAGGGTCTACTATATCAAAGTAACATCTATAACTAAGTGTCATCACCGATTAGGCAATCCATCTTGTTCTATACTTCTATTCTACGCATATTGGGTGTGCGGAAAGTCAGCCACTCCAGTTTCAACCGTCGACCATAATCGGATATCCAATTGTAATTAAATTGAATCAGATCCAAATTTTTAACATCCAAATTGGATTTGTCGTTTCTTGGACGACAATCCAGAATTCAATAAGCCAAACTGATCCAATCTAATGACTATCCATTCATGATTCAACTATCATCCACTTAATAACTATATATCATTATTAACATTTTAGGATATTATTTTTTAATTGATATTTATATGCAGTGGCTTTGCATAATTAAGAAAATATATGCATAATTGGTTGACGGATATATATATCAGTTGAAAAGTGCACAACATGTTGAATAGAGCCATCCAATCCGATGAATAACCAATATTCATAACGAATGAAACCGACCTGATCCAACCATTTACTTGGATTAGATAAGATCATACATGCAATATTAATTGGATTCGATTGGATGACAAAATCTAACATCCACTGCATTATTGAATCAGATAAGGCCCACCTAAATTTATTGGATTTTAACTGATGAACACCTTAAGTTTTTATATCAAATAGTAACAAAGGACTTGTAGCCCAACGGTATCAAGGTGTTTGTAAGGTCGTATTCCCCTTGACCTTTGGTCATGGGTTCGAGTCCTGCTAGGTGTTTGCTGTTAACAAAAATAGTAACAACTCCCATGCTATAGAGGAGACTCATAACAAAGCATATATACAGTCAAATATTTCTTGGTTTGTAAAGTAAAATAACAACTTATGGAGAATTTGATAAAATTGATTGTAATGTATTTATTTTACTTTTATCGATTTTAAATAACTGAAAGTATTTTTAGGTTACTGTTAAAAGAATGGATATGACTAAACGAACTTTTTTAAAGCCAAATAAATATAATAAAAAAAATACAAAAGTTAAAGATTTAATTTTGACAAAAAAAAAAAAGAATTAAACAAAGAATTTAGTTGCAGCAAAGTTCATGGGGGGGAGGTTGGCAATGGCGACATAGGTTCACAAATTTCCCTCCTTTTTAGGGCGAATCCATCCAGAGAGAGAAACAAACTATTTTGGGAATCAGAAAACCAAAATTCACATCAACATTCAATCACATGACTTAACCCTTCTTCCCTACATCTTCTCCTTCAATTTTGCTTTTTAGGGTTTTGAATCAGAATCAAATTGTGCTTTTGTTTCAATTGATGCCTGCTGGCTTTGTCAGAACTGCATTCACTTGGACAAAAAAAAGGGATGCGTTTCTGATCTCATTCTCTGCTCTCTTGTTCAACGGTCATCGTTCCCCCTTTTTCATCGAAGGCCGTGCAAACGCCCTCTGTTTCCGAGGTCTCTAGAGAGAGAAAACAAACAATTGCCCTCTCAAAAGCTATATACACAAACCCTAATAGTACCAGGAGGCTGTGTGATCTGATTTTGGGAACAGAAATGCTGGCGATGGTTGGTGGTGAAATGGATAAGGATTTTGATTCGAAGCTAAGCATTCAGAATAATTCAGACAATCATGTGGATGCTAATGCTAATGCTAATAGATCCAAGGGATTTGCATTTAGGGCACCACAAGAGAACTTCACCATTCATGATTTCGAATTGGGAAAGATCTATGGAGTTGGTTCTTATTCCAAGGTTCAATTTCCTTTTTTTCTTCTCGATTTGTTGTATAGTTTGGTTAAATTATGTTGATTTTGACAGCATTGTGCTGTTTGTGTTATCCCTTGCATTTATGGTAATTTGTTGGTTTGTTTTGGTTAATTACTATGTATCTTTTATCTGGTATTATTGTGTATAGAATTAATAACTTGATGTGATCAGGTTGTTAGAGCAAGAAAGAAGGACACAGGAAAAGTGTATGCTTTGAAGATCATGGATAAAAACTTCATCACAAAAGAAAACAAGATTGCTTATGTGAAGTTGGAGAGGATTGTATTGGATCAGCTCGATCATCCCGGAATTGTGCAACTGTTTTTTACATTCCAAGATACTACTTCACTATGTAAGAAATATTTAATCATACAAGACCCTAAGGTGTCGTTTGTTTTTTTAAGAGGTCTGAAGTCTGAAATCTTATTTCACTTCTGATTAATAAGAGGTGGTGCTCAATTCTGAAATCTGAATCAATAAGGCTGTTTGTTTTGTAATGTCTGAATTGGTTTCAAGTTGTTTTCGAAATCAACCGGATTTGATCTTGATTTGGTTGGAGGATGCGTCTTGAGAGAAAGGAGACAATATGTGAACTTGAGCAGTGATTAAAAGGCATTTAAGAAGCTAGGTTACCACTTCTTATTTCAGATGTTTCTAAAAGTTAAGAGGGTCTGGAATCTGAAAAGAAACAAACGATCTAATGTAAAAAGGTCTGACCGATTAAGACTTGAGAGGTTTTTAAAAAAAAAAACAAACCACCCCTAAAAGTGCTCATATTTCCTGAAAATTGTATTTTTTTTTCTTCCTAAATTGATGTGTGCAATTGGATACAATGTAGACATGGCGCTTGAGTCCTGTGAAGGTGGAGAACTTTTCGATCAAATAACCAGGGTATGTAAGTTTCTTAGCTTCAATACATCTACATTATAATAGTATCATAAGAACTTTATGATGCCCAATTTGTCATTGTGCTCATTGAGTTTGTTGTTGTGACTTGTGAGGCATCTGATAACTGCTAAATTGCTTTTCTGCAGAAAAGTCGTTTGACGGAGGATGAAGCTCGGTTCTATGCAGCTGAAATCGTAGATGCTCTCGAATACATTCATAATCTGGGGTTGATACATCGCGACATTAAGGTATTTATTGATGGAATGAATGTAGTGCTTTCTTGTATTTGAATTATTGCTAACATTGTGTAGATTACAGCCAGAGAACTTGCTTCTTACAGCAGACGGACATATTAAGATTGCTGATTTTGGTAGCGTAAAGCCCATGCAGAATAGCAGGATAACAGTCCTTCCAAATGCAGCATCGGGTAAGATTGTATTTCTTTCTTCAGTTTAGTAGGAACAACATCAATAAAAGTTAAAAAGTTAATTTTTTGGCATTCTTCTCTGTAGATGACAAGGCCTGCACATTTGTGGGGACGGCTGCCTACGTTCCTCCAGAAGTATTGAATTCTTCTCCTGCAACGATCGGGTGAGGATTGCTGTTTTTTCTTTTTTGTGTTTTCATACTCTGACATTGGCCGACTGTCATAAATAAAAAACAAATTGGTGTGTGCAGAAATGATCTGTGGGCACTTGGGTGCACCTTGTTTCAGATGCTATCAGGGACTTCTCCATTCAAAGATGCAAGCGAGTGGCTCATTTTCCAACGAATTGTAGCCAGAGATATCAAGTTTCCGGATTACTTTTCAGACGAAGCTAGAGATCTGATTGATAAGTTATTGGTAAGCTACAAGATACATGCTTTTTGGTTAAGAACTTGCAACTATAGATGATATAATTGTTGTTTGTTTGTTTAACTGAAATGCAACAATGTAGGATATTGATCCTGCAAGAAGACCTGGTGCAGGAAGGGAGGGTTATGCTTCACTCAAGAATCATCCTTTCTTCCAAACAATTGATTGGCGTGATCTAAGGTCCCGAACCCCTCCAAGACCTGCATTGCAGGTG
This sequence comes from Carthamus tinctorius, assembly GCA_001633085.1. Lineage (NCBI taxonomy): Eukaryota > Viridiplantae > Streptophyta > Magnoliopsida > Asterales > Asteraceae > Carthamus > Carthamus tinctorius. The sequence goes on along the minus strand of LUCG01273036.1, from coordinate 13,043 downwards.
AATATATTTCATTATGCTTATATTTATTACTTAAAACACAATCACTTTATTTGTGGTATTATAAGACTATGAAAATGTTAGAAAATAAAGCTTCAATTCATTTTCGCTAGTTTAACATTTCTATGTTATGGGTGTGTGCATATATTTATTCGTACAAGGAGAAATTAAGATGTGATTGATGAAAAAAAAATCAAAGAAAGGCCAGACTCTGAAGTAGGGAATTGATAACCAAATAAATGAAGTTTTAGCCTTAAGAAAAGGAGCAATGAATGCCATCATCTCATAATTAAGGTTTGAACTTACTTTTGAAAGTAGATGGTTATTTTGCTACAAACTAAAATAGAAATGTGGAGACTTATTTTAGGATGGAGCCTGGAGGGAATAATAAAGTATAATAACTAGTTTCTCTTCTACATGATTACTTATTAAATATTTTCAGGGTCACTCAAGTGGCGGTGAGGATAGTCATGATTCTTCGCTCAACCAAGGAAATACATCTTTTGCTGAAGCTAACAATGTAACCAGGCTTGCTTCAATGGACTCCTTTGACTCCAAATGGTAACATGTCCTTCTAATTCTGAACAATTCAGATGACTTTTAGCTGGGAAAGCTATATATAAATAAACTATATTATAAGTTTTCAACAGGCAGCAATTTCTGGAGGCAGGCGAAACCATTCTTATGATCTCAATGGTGAAGAAACTGCAGAAACTTACGAGCAAGAAAGTACAGCTTATCCTCACGAATAAGCCGAAGTTAATTTACGTGGACCCTGCAAAGCTAGTGACTAAAGGAAACATAATCTGGTCAGACAATCCTAATGACCTTAGCATCCAGGTCATCAGCCCTACAAATTTCAAGATTTGCTTAGTGAGTTCTTTCTTTTCTTTTCTCTTTCTATCATTCTCATTATTATTATTTGTGTGAAAAGAGATTTAAATACATAATTCATTTCTGATGCAGCCAAAGAAGGTGATGTCATTTGAGGATCCAAAGCAGAGAGCTTTCCAATGGAAGAAGGCAATCGAGGCGCTCCAAAGCCGGTGATTAATTCGATTTTGATTTCTTTACACATTCTTTTTCATGTACCATTTTCATCTTATATACAGTGTAGAGGAAACACTTAACCTGGGAATTTTTGTAGAATATATAATATACCACACCACAACCAATATGTATGTTAGTAACTTCATCTTGTACCATTCAAACTAATTTAATGACATGGATACTAATGCCAATTAATCGATGGATATAGAAATTAGAGGTACGAAAAGATGCAAATACGTATCTGGATAAAACCAAGAATACGTGTATTCGGGACCGATTGTAGAATCTTGACTTATCGTTAACGTGTAGTACAAGACTAGGATTTAAAAGTTTAGATAAATATGCTACGAAAATTGTTAATAAGACAGGATTGTACGAGAAAAAAAGTTTGCATAGCGAAGTGATTTTAATCCTTAATCACTTTTATTCTCATGTCCACCTATGAATTACATTTTCATGGGAATTTATCCGGTGCATTTTTTTGCGGATCGTTAGTGTTGGTCTTCAATCAATTTAAAGGTCTAGTTCCTTTCTTACTCTTCTCACTATAATTTTATTTCTCATTTAAACCCAAGTTTTTCTAATAAATGTATGCAACTAACTATTTGCCAAAAGGAAGAAAAAAGAGCCTTCACTCCATCTCTGTTTCCATGTAAGTATAAGATGTTACATTATCAGTAACAGCCATCTTTCTAGACCTTCATACAAATTAGAGAACTCGGTTGTTTATTATAACCATGAGATATAATTTGAACCATATATTCTTAATAATGAATGGTTATTTAAAAAAAATTTAATTTTGGTAATCATCCATTAATTTTTAAAAATTTTAAATATATGGATAAGATTTAGGGGTAAATTTGCCTTTCTTAAATATCTCTCTCTTCTCTCCACTCTCTCTGTTCTTGTTTCTCCGGTCAAACTTATTCCAGTGTGATACCTATTGTAATGCATAGTGTGATCTACTATGATACTTAATTACTACTAAACACTAAGACACAAATTCGCTATGATACCACTTGATAGTGTTTTGAATATACTTTGTTTAGTGAAATTTCTTGATATATTATGCTTTTCACCTAATATATGAATATTTAAAAAAAAATACAAAAAACACACAATCCAAAATATAACACAGTAAAACTCTAAAACTAGATGTTAAATATGAAAATGTTAAATGTTGCTCATCAAAGTGGAATCCGTCGATTTTTGGCGACCTTGAAGTCTTCACAATTTCGTCCAAACTAGTCTTGTCAGAAACTTCCTTTTCGATAAACAAAAGTAACAAGTCATTTAGAAACTCATAGTCCATTTTCCGTATTCTTGTTTTCACAATATTCATTGCTGAAAATTATCTCGCTGTTGCAGTGGTAGAAACTGGGAGAGTAAGTAATAAATTGATCAATCGATAAATAAGATCAAAAATGGTTTTCTTTCTAGTCCTTACCAATCATTGACACAATTCTGCAATAGATGTCAATTGCTTATAATCTGCAGTTGAACGACATCAATAACATAATGTTGAAGTCGCATTTTCATAATTGTTTTCTCATGATCACTGAAATCTCCAGGATAAAACTTCTCTACTAGTTGACATACATCAAGACTTCTAAAAGACTCGTGCGCATTTTTAGATCTAGAGTTGAAAGCAAGATGAAACATTTCCAAGGTACTGTCACTAAAACGACGATCTAATTCCATTAATTGACAATTGTTTGCTTCATAAAAAGAATCCACTCGATAATGATGCTGAAGTGTATGATCACTATGCTCAATAAGAGCCCGAACTCCTCTGCTAAAGTAGGAAGAAGACAAGTCAGAAATATCTATGTTCTGTACCTAACAAGAAAACAAGTCAAGAAGAAGACAAGTTATAAAAATTTGCTTGATAAAGATGTTCAAGTATAGGATTACTATGTTATATACCTAACAAAATGAGTTAAGAAGGCAAAGCAAATCATCCCAGCTTTCATCTTTCATTTTTTGCAATAACACTTTGGTAGATGCAACTAACTTTAATGCGTTAAAAATATCTAGATGTTGTTTTTGTAAAATCTGACAAGGTAAATCAGTGATCTCCCTTATTTCTTTATTGAGATGCAAAACAAAGATGAACTCAAATGTCGTCATATCCTCATATGCTGAATCTGCATCTCCTTTGACTGGACCAATTCCTTCATCAACAATTTTGAGCAAAACCTCATAAGTTGGACTGAACATCTTAATTAGGCTAGAAACCGATCAAAGATGAGAACTCCATCTAATATCTTCGGCTCGTTGCAATGTAATAGTTTGATTGAGAACTCTATCGGGATCTAATTCATCAATAGGAATCAAGTATGCAATTTGCTCAACTTGTACATCTTGTAGTTGCTCAGTGCGTTTGGAGGAAGCATTAACAACAAAAGTCAACTACGAGAAAAACTTACGAAGTGCTATAACTCCTTGATAGGCGGCCATCAAATGCCACTTACAATGGACGAGCAACACAAGGAACACAATATGCGTATTTACAATCTTTTAAAATCAAGGCTTGCAAACCTTTGTCTAATAATAGACTTGACATCAAGGTTGTAATGTAACAATAAATAATAGATTCCATCCTTGAGCATTTGTGCTGTAGTATCGTGTACATGAACAACTCCAAAGAAACACATTATAATGAAGCCCTCTTTATTAACAAATCAAAATTTTTGCTCTTTATGAGACTCGTCTTGTGCTCCCTCAACAAGTAAACCACCTTTCGACCACCAATCTCCTCATATATCATTCATCGCATCCAATTTGATATAAGATTCAAAATTTCCTCTTGAATCAAAAGTGATGTATATGATACATATTTGGGAGCTTGACAAAATAACTCTTTAAGCTTGGTGCTAAAATCACCAAGTGTCTCCAACAGTTCGACAAAATTACCCCTATTAATGGAATCTAGTTTTTCGTTATGGCCTCTAAAAGCGACTACTTGAAAGGCACACCAACGAACAAAATAATAGAAGTCTTCAATCTCAATATGTTTTTCTTACACTCTTCAGTTGTAAACTTCTCATACATATTTTGTATATCTTGCGTTTCATTCAACAAATTATCCATCTCTTTTGTGCAACATTGTGGAACGATGTACATTCAGCTCCTATATGCGTTAATGAGATACATTTTTTTCCACCCATTTTTTTTCCAATTTCAAAACCCATTTATAGTAAATGCTTGTTGACTGTAGTATCTGAGTCAAGATGGTTTGTTAAATAGAAAAAATGGGAAACAAAATGTTACATTCAAAGTCTTTGAATATTCAAACCACGAATATAACCTAAACCAAGAAGCTTGAAAGTTATATATATGAGTCTCTGGTCCAGATTTTGGAAACATAGAAAGTCTAGGTTAAAGGGGACCAAGATTCATATAAGCTCTTCGAATTGTATCTTGTTGATTGATAGGATAATCATAAATTTGAGAACGCTAACCAGGGTCTCGTTTTAGTGTACTAAGATCAATATCATTAATTTCCATTTGAGATTTTTTGCAAAGGTTTTTGGTAGCCAGAATACTCGATGCAGGGGTATTATTTATATTTGTTGTTTCTTTAGTATCTTGACGATTGTTTGTGATGCTAGACATTAGTCGGTGGTGTGTCCATAGCCATGTGGAAATCACACTACTTTGAATTCTCTTTTGCATCATTTTCTTTGTCGCTCTTTTTTGGCCATCATATCGTAGACTAGACAGCTTTTAGAGCTTCGATTATATCTTTGTAGGCACCTTTGAACGCATATTCAAATATTTTAGGATGTTGTGACATTTTCAAATCTGATTCTTGAAATCCATCGCAATGTTCGTGTCTATGGATGTTCTTTGGGTTGAACTCTAGCCTCTTGATGTTGAGCGGTTTCTTGTCATTAGAATGCTTCTTTGGAGAGACCATGTGGCCCTAACTCGCATATGAGCTAGATTTTGTGCTCTGACGTCTTCAAATGTTTCTACGAGATACTTAGTCAAATCTAAATATACTTTAGAGTTGTCTAATTGTAAAAACCCAAAACCCAACAAGATAATGATAAACAAAACCCAGTGATCTAACACAGCGAAAAAATATAATAATTATCAAAACTTGGCTCTAGGCCTGGTTCACCAAATCATAGGCGGCAATCTATTATTAATGCCAGTGGAACAACCCTCCACAGCTAAGATATCATCATTGACCATGCTAATCTACTATCTATTTGATAAATAGGAATCGCCATCTAAACATAAGCCTTCTCCTTACCTTTCCTGGATCCACGCTCAACTCCTGAAATATTTAAAAGGTTTTGAAAAGTGAGGGTTAGACCGTAAGGTCTAGTGAATTCCCTCAAATAAAAAAAAAATAATTTATCACAAAGTGGCCCGCTGGCCCATCAATAATAAATCACTTACAGCCACCGATATCACATTGTAGATAAAGACACCGTCACGAAGTGACGTTAAGTCGAGGCCCCTAAGGGTTTCTCGAATACCGGGCCCATCCGGCACCCAATAATAACTCCCAAGGGAACACAATACCTCCCAAGGAACACACGCCGTTCCTCGGTAAACTCCCAAGGAACACACAGTCCCGAGGTACCCAATGTCCACGCTGCAGCAGACCACAATCATTCACAAAAAGGCATTTATTTATAAGCATTCTCATAAAATGCAATCATTCATCAGTTATAAAATAGCAGACTATTTTCAGTAAATATTTCAATAAAAAGGGTTTTGGCAAGGGAACTCACCTGAGTCTAGCCAATTCACACAGCTACTACACGCTTTCGACTCGGCAATCTATCATAACATTAACAGATGAATCTTAAAAACTGTCTAGCCCATAACGATGATTCCCTTAGGCAGACTTAGCACGGGGGTTCCGCTATAGAAATAAATCACCACAGGTTTCTTCCCCAGAAAACTAACCCTAGGTGGGATCTCCCCAAATCGGACCCGAAATCTACCCAAAATCTGACCCAGGATTCTACCCAAAATTCGACTCGGATTACTACGAAGTCCGACTCGGGAAACCCCCAAAGTCCAACTCGGGAAACCCACTTATCCGATTCAGACTTCCCAAAGTCCGGCTCGGACTTTCCCAAAATCCGACTCGGGAAACCCACTTATCCGACTCGAACTTTTACCAAGTCCGACTCGGATATTACCCTAGTCCGACTCGGACTTCTCAAAGTCCGACCTGGGAAGAAATCCGATTTAGGGGTTTCCAACTTCGAGGAGATCGAATTAGACACCCAAAAATCCATCCCTAACAGCCTCAACTCACCAATTCTAACTACAATTAATCAAATATTGAACCCTAACACTATATATATATATATATCCTAAATTACAAGAGAATAGGAAATCTTACCAAGAGGAATGAAAACAGTGATGATGAAAATGACGATGGCCGTCCTGCTCTTCAGATACACGCACACGCACATAGTCAGTTTTACCCTAAATGGTAAGAATCTACCTTAACCACCATTATATACTATGGGCTTGATCCCAAAGCCCAATAATCCATTACCCAAAAAGGGCCTAATTAGCCCACAACCTTAGAAGTTTCAATAAAATTCATATTTGACCCAAACTTTTAGAACTCAACATTTGACCCCAAGTGTAAAAATTAACAAAATAGATAAACCTTGAATCCTGGTTATGACACTAATCCTCGCTTATATGCCTCGATGACGGTTCAAATGTGGCAATTCCTCACGTTGAACAGTTATGAGTTGAAACGATTGAAGTAATAATTCCCCTGGATTTTAGTTAATATAATACAGATCAATAGTCCGCTTTTCCATCTTGTCACTACTCAAGAATTGTTGGATAAATGGTTGACGAGAGCTGCAAAGGAATTTATAAACTTAGGTTAAACGTTAATTCATTAACCGTTGTTGGGCTACGTCGATAAGAGTTGCACCAACACGTTTATACATATGCACACTTCTTAATTGCTAATGTTAAGGTATAAAAGTTGTCCACATCAACTATTTATGCTAAATGACATGCTCATGGGGATTGGATACACCAAAATATTTAGGAGGAATGCAAGCTTAAAAACTAGTCTGGGGCTTGACATCGACGGTTTTGCTGCTCTAGGCAACTTAAGACAGTAAGGATAACATTTTTTCATTTTATTCGTCGAGCACCTTAAGTCGTTGAGCACAAGTTCACTGAGAGCATGACTGGGTTAGGCATGGGTGGAATAACGGGTCATGATTTCTACCACCACATGTATCCCTTGTCGATGGGATGACTGTGTATCTTCATGGATACCAGGTATTAAAGAGAATGAGATGTATGTAGCAGGACTTACAAATGAAAAAGGTTTTAAGGATCTTGAGTCGATGATATATGTATCGAACGACATTGAAAGAAGGCAATGTTTGGTGGGAGAGGTGGCAGAGGAGGTAATCTAGTCGTAGATTTCGCTATAACAAGTATCAGGTTGAAAAAGGGAAATCCGGTATATGGTGGCAAATTTAGGGGATTCAAAGGTGGAAGTCTATTTGCATAACCTGTTTCACCAAAATCACTTTTGCAATTTGTTGTAGTAAGCGTAGGACTTATCGATGGGGATTTAGGATTTTACTCGTTCAAGTAGCAATCTATAAGTGGGCCCTGGTAGGCATCCTGAAATAAGACTTTTATTTGTAGAGAAACCATTAGTAACATGTGTTATTTTGAAGAACATCTATAATTGGGCCCATGGTAGACATCAAACTATTTATGCCAAAAATGACAACAAAGATAATTTAAGTTTGGTTTGTGGAGCTTTAACAATTAAAGATCCGTTTATCAAGATAAACATAACAAAGAATAAAAGGTGAAAAATAGAGACGAGAATTGGCGACATTGATAACGCTTGTCGAGGGTAAAAGCCACGAACGATAAAGATATCGTTGATGCATTATATATGTAAATGAGGGACGTTAGCCTTAATAATAATAACATTAGCTATTACAAGACGTGAAAATTGTTAAATAAATGTCGGTAAGCTGAGATATCATGAATGGTTGTGAGCGATATCTCTTGTTGTTTTCCAATATGTCCTGTCGTTTGTAGCTTTCAATCTTTATATATGTATTCGTTGTTATGGTTGCATTAATAGCTTTTGGTGGTGATAACGGTCATCTCATTGATATGCTTTGACTATCGGTCTTCGATTATGACTCGTCATAAATGGTCTGATCTAGTCTTTAAGCCCGCAATAAAGAACAAATACAACATGTTTCATCGTTAGTATAGATTAATTGATGTTGTAAGTATAATGCGTCGTGGATAGTCACGATCTTATGTCGTGGTTATCATGCATAGTCGCAGATATATCCTGATCGTGGATATTTCAATCGTAGGTATTATTTACGTGGTCGGTCATAGTTAAGAGATTTTTGCCAAATATAAGAGAGAACACATACCTTCTTGACAATTTTCTTTCTACTTGTTAAAACTAATAATGATTGATAATGTACAAATTACACACAAGCATACACCATTACACTCGTCCGTTGTTTTAACATCTTGATTCTAAACTGAACTTTTAAAATTTAAACATATAAACCTAATTTAAACTTTGCATTTGACCCTCACTTCTATCCCAATTCTCTACATCATATCGTTGTTGTTCATGCTCGAATACGATTGATTACCCACGGTTTTTTCTCATTTATCTAACGGTAAAGATCCTTCTACTGTTTTAACCATCATCTGATGATAATGACCAATCGCTGCTGCTATCACCATTTTCTAGCAGTTTCTTGTTGTTTGGTCTTCTTGAGCGCGATTGCATGTTGATTTGATCGTTTTGCAACGCATCGTGGCTTTTCTTGCTCAAACTAACATCGACGCTTTTGTTGTTTTTCGATGACTTGATATCCTCACTTTTCTTTCTCAAACTGCAATCTGTTTGCAAGCCATTGCTTCTCCTTTTCGAATTTATACCATCACACGGGTTCTCTTTATTAAATGTAACTTTTCTTTTAATGCTTTTTGGTTTCGACTTGGATTTTTGGTAGCTCATTTCTTCTTGTTGGCTTTCCTCCTCATCATAGTCGTCTTCGTTGTATAAACTTTCCGATGATAAACTACAGCTTTCATCTTCTTCATCATACTGAATCTTGTTATCATTGATTTCGATGGGGCTTGGTTGATCATCCACATCTTCGGAATCTTGTTCCTGCTCAGCTAAAGAAGAAGAGGATGATGATGACGAGGATGAGTCATGATTTTTGTGATGTGAATCATTGGTTTGTGGTGGTGGTTGGGCCGAGGCTGCCATCGTGAGGAACCCAAGGGCGGCCACCACGTCGGAGATGAAGGGTCGAACAGATGGCTCCTCTTGAACACACATGGCTGCCACCCCAACAGCTTGATTTAAACTTTTTTCTGAAAATGCTCCTTTCAACTGTGGATCTGCCAATTCAGGATACCTTTTGGGCTCTTTAAAATAGGGTTGTGCCTGTTTTAATCAATGAATGATAATGAAACTGAGAATTAAAATAATTGGCTGCAACTTTTCACATATTTTATGATGAGTTTTAGACATATGAAAAGGCCGCTGAGCATTACCCAGATGACAATATTTTGCTCGTTAATTGGGTAATTGGTGTCCAAGGCTTTTCTTCCTGTGATGAGCTCGAGTAGAACGATCCCAAAGCTGTAAACATCGGATTTCGGGGTGAGCTCACCAGTTTGTTCATATTCTGGAGCACTACCAACATTACCCACTACCCTTTGTTGCATAGAATTACCAGAGTCGATTTCAAGCTTAACAAGCCCGTAATCTGTGAGCTTCGGCTCAAAGTTTTCATCCAGCAAGATGTTTGTAGACTTGAAGTTTCGATATAAAATGGGTGGATCAACCTTCTCGTGTAAATACTCCATAGCTTGTGCAGTTCCTGATGCTATTTTCATCCTTGTCATCCAATCCAATGGCTCTCTCTCTGGTGGAATGTCTGTGATTTAAGCAAAATATTCATAATCATACACAATTACACAAACTCCATTTTAGGCTGTGTTTGGCAAACTAGCTTATGAATAAATTATATTTGGCAAAAAGTAGCTTATGTGTATGTAAAATGACCAAAAAGGGTATCTTGGGGTATAATAATTAATATTAATAAGGGTATAATCGGAAAAATTAAACTACAAAAAGCTCCTAAAACACTACTCCAACTAGCATTTCGATAAACTAGCTTATGGTCCATCCAAACAGCTTATCAGCTAGCTTATTTTTGCCAAACACAGCCTTAGGAACAAATTTGGTTCTTTAGTTATAGTTAAAGAGACCAGTTGGAAAGAGAGGAACGAAGTACATAAAGGAAGTGTAGAAAAAAGGGTCAGGAGACTTCCATAAACTTTGATTTGGTTGATGTGTTAAAAATCTGAGTTGTAATAGAAGAAATAAAGAAAGAAGATACACATACCATGCAGATTATCTTTGAGGGAACCCTTTAGAGTATATTCATATACAACAACTCTTTGATCTCCATCAGTACAATACCCTATCAGATCCACAAGATTTGGATGCTCAAGAAGACTTAACGCCATGACTTCAACAAGGAACTCTTTGCTTGCTTTCGTTCCGTGTTTGTCTAGTTGATTAACAGTCACAACCTTCATACATATTTTATAACATGTTAGAGCTAGTCTCATCCCTCACATAAAAGTTCACTCTTAAAAGAGGCACATGTAGGTAAGACCAACTCCAACCATACTGCAAAAATGGGGATTTGCAGTATGCTGGATTCCAACCATCAAGGTTTTTGTCGGTCAAGAAATTTTAGAAGAAGAAAACACCAAATATGGTGTTGTAATGTCCACACTGCAAACAGCCTGGTCCACCAAAAATCCTTTTTTCTTCGTTATCATCAAATTTGGTGTTATTTTTCAAGTATGGTTGCATTTCATTTTTTTAGTGTTAATAGGACCCACTAATTTTGATGTTTTTGGTCTTATGGGTTGGAATTGCTCTAACCAACTAACCTGGCCAGTAGCAAGAGTTCCTTTATAAACTTTTCCGAATCCACTGTCGGCTAATAAACTTTCTCGCTTGAAATTTTTGGTCGCCATGGCCAATTCTCGGAAAGAAAAACTGCGGGTGGAACCGTTGGGGACATCATTGGCCTCATTTGTATTAGTGGTAGTTGGAGGAGGAGGATCAACACTTTGTTGTTTTTGGTTATCTGGTTGAGTATTAGCAGGCCCTGATGGTGAGGATGTAGTATTCACTGAAATTAACCAACTTATTAAATCAGAGATCTGGAGTGATTGCTATTGACACACATCAACATCACAGTTTGCTTTTTAGATTCCCAATGCACAGAATGACCCTGATTTTGACATTTATTAGGGTGTAAATAGCAATCCCCATAAAATATATAATTATTCACGAACTTATATATATAAAATTATTTGTTGCTCATGTTTCCACCGAAGCCTTCATTCTTATCAATAAACAAATATAATCTGTAACTGCCCGACATGCGTTTGTTCAACATTTTAAACCTTTTGAAAACCTCTTTCGGGTTGTTAAATCTAAGAATCGCCCGAAACATGCATTTGTTTAACGTTATAAACCTTTTGAAAACCTCTTTCGGGGAGTAAATCTACGAAGAAAGCTTGAATTCGTAAAAAGCAAAATGTGATAGAAAATTATTGTTCTCCTAATGTCTTAATTTCTTGGTGTATAAAACCTATAAAATCTTATAGGTCAAGTTACAGTTTTGGAATTACTAATCCTCAAAATTAGAGGAGATATAGATGACACAAAAAAAATCATGCATATATAACATATATATATATATATATACATACATATACATACCGGGAGGTTGAGAAGAAGCAGGGTTTCCTTTTGCTTGTGCCACAGGCAAATCCTCATGTTCATTGCTTTCTGTATTCTTGCTTCCGAAGCATGGAAAACAACTCATATCTTACGCCCTCATATATTATCTTTATGATTAAAAAACAAACGACCCGTGAACGTAGAATAAATCAAAGAGGATTACATGCTTTGTGTTACATGATATCTATCTTTCAAAACCTCCAATTATAACACATTTTAAATAAGCATGCAATTAATTATCCTTAATTTCACAACAACATCAATTGATTAAACCTGAAAATGGAAAAAGGGATGTTTTGTTGAATAGATGGAGGGGTTAGGGGTCCTCCATGCTCTGAATAGAGGGACTTGCAAAAGGACCCCCCGAATGCAAGAAAGCCTATTAATATAGTTACCTAAACAAAGACATTAATGATATGGCTTTGGGAAAGATTTTTGTATGGAGGAAATTTTGGGGATATAGATATGGACATTTGTTAGGTGTTCTTTTTCTCTTTCTTTATTTCTTGAAATTTGGAAGAGGAAAATGATTTAAGAGTTTTTCCCCCCATATCTTAACTACTTAGGTTGAAACTCCTTTTAATTAAGCGTTACGAGCCATACGGTTTGACCAACCAGAATCCTAATTCGACCGTGAGCTCTTTGTCCCTTTGTGTCACCCACTCAAAAGATTTGAGTTGGTATTCGAAGGAAAGATCCACAATTGCACCATTAGCTTTTTGGAAAACATATCTATTTTTGTTCGCCCATATGAAGTATAGAAAACTCCATACCACCGCTAGCCATCTCCTCAAGCCTTTATCACAATTACCTCTACTATTTCCGGCTCCCATAACCTCTCACAAGGTATTTTTTGTATCCGGATCTATACTCCACCATCTTCCCACCAATTTCCAAAGAGGTTTTACCATCCTGCACATGACCAATGCATGTTCTACAGATTCGACTTCTGTCAAGCATCTCGGATACAGACAAGAATCTAGATCGACCCCCATCTTTTCCGAGACCAACCGGGTTGGGAGCCTCCCAAGCATAGCTCTCCAGTTAAAGATACACACCTTTTTCGGAGTCGTATTTGACAATAAAGTTGCTACTGCGTTTTGTTCGACCGCAGCTCGATTCTCCTCTATTACCCTTCTTA